>JAQFXM010003022.1:0-21982 GCA_034693345.1 Entomobrya multifasciata | reverse complement strand
GAATACGAAATAGTGGAAAGAGTTAGTGGTAAGATAAAGTTAGAGGTAATGGGGTAAAGCTTACTGGGTACGGGCCCTGGTGGCAGAATTTTCATTCTCTGAGGAATCGTAATCGCGAATTCCAGTTACTCTAAACTCAAAAGGGTGGATAATGGATGTTTATTTATATTTCTTATAGTAAACCCTTTTTACCTTTCATTACAAAAGAAAGAATATGAAATCAAACAGAGTTTGGGGAGTAGTTGATTTCAAAGGTTTCCAAAAATATACCCAAATCATATTTAAAGGATTTGAACTTAATATGTGCATATAAATTTTAGTTTTGCGAGTTTTTGTGAATTTCGGTGGATTTGGATGATGCTTAATTTCGTACGTGATATTTCTTACGTGACGCAGCGCCGGTGGCACCGGGTTTTTTGGGGCTCACTCGGGTTTTTTTGAACCTGTTCTGAACTTTATGCTCACTCGGGATTTTTCCGTAATTTTTTTAGACAGAAAGGCTACTCGGGATTTTAGAAAAATTCTTGCTCAGCATGCCAACTCGGGATTTTTAGGGCCACTCGAGATATTTTCGAATATTAATGAACATGTATACTCGGGATTTTCATATAAAATTTTGATCAGCATGAGAATTTGGGCTATTTTACGTCTGTCTAGGTTTTAATGCATTGCGTCACCCGGGATATTCGTTTGCGTCACCGGGTTTTTTGAGGTTCCACTCGGGATTTTCATGTGAAATCTTGCTTAGAATGGCCACTCGGGATTTTTGGGGACCACTCGGGATATTTTTAGAAAATTTTAAATGAAAATGTCCACTCGGGATTTTCATGCAAAATCTTGCTCAGCATGTCCACTCGGGATTTTTAACCTGATCCGGGAGTTTTTTAAGTTGTACTGAAAATTTTAAAAGGTACTCAGCATGACCACTCGGGATTTTTGAAAAAGTGCGTCACCGGGTACTTTGTAAGAAATATCACGTACGCTTAATTTTTTTATTAATTTTTTCTGAAATGGAATGAAACCCCAGATCGTCTGGATAAATTACCTTGGGGTAAAGATAAATTGATCCAAATGCAAATTAGTAATGAAGAAAAGTGAAATGGCAAAATGAAGCACTTGTTGTATATTAATCAAGCTTTTTGTTATCCATCACGCTAGCAGGATAATAAAAATAGACGAATGAATCGAATGATACTAACAAATTAAGTTTTTTCGGAATTTTTTCTTCTTCTTCGCTTTAAAAATTTAAAACCTTTGCGCCTCCCATGATAAAATTCTACATGATAATACTTCACAAGTCACGACAATGCTAGGGAAATAGTTAAAATTCAATATGACATAAGAATTCATGCATGCATGTCGTTTTTCTAGTTTAGTATCACATTTCAATCAAGTAAACATATAGTTATGTTTTAAAATGAAGACCCACTGGAAAGAACCCCTTTTCAGTTGTTATGAAAAAGTAGTCATGCTATTTTTTACGATTCTCCTAACTTGTCTGTCCGTAAATTTCAAAAATAAAGTTATTCAAGTCATTGATAATATATTTATCTCGCTTCTTAATTACATCGGTTAGGTTTTAAAAAAAATCAGCTTGACAACCAACTCAAAAAGGGTTATTTCACGTGACTGTTCAAATGTATCTCTATGTTTAGCAGTAAAGCTTCATATAAATCTTTATGCATTGCATTGCATATTTACATAAAAATGCATTCAACTCGACAAAATCACATTTGTTCTGTATAAATCTTATGGAATCCAATTGACTGGATTTTCATTTTCACGGTCGACTTTCAAAGTTAACTGCCTGTCCATCATCAAAATAACCTGTCTCCTTGTATATTCGTTTAAAACAAAATGCAGAATCTCTATGTGTTACCTATATACAGAGCTAATAAGCAGTCAAAAGAGAGAAACATACGACAGGTGTATATTTCTTCTTTACAACAAAAAATACAACATTTTTCTCTCGGCCATGTGGCCGGTGGTGAGCTGAGCGTATTTACTTGACTGAGTTGAGCCCAATAACAATCTGAACAAAAGTTGTAAATTCTGCACAAATTTATTTTTCCTTATCTTTCGCCATTCCTGCCATTTCTTCTGTCAAGTACAAGGTCGTCCTGATTTTCATTTGGAAAGAAAAAATCCTCTCTCTCTCTATTTTTCTTCCTTCCCCAATAATAAGACACAGCTTGTATCGCTAAATGCTCTCAAAGTTACCTACTTTTCCACCACACTACATACCTGTGTCCCTGTCAGTCAATGTTGAATGTGCGTCGCGTATAATGATATTATTTCTCTGAGCACATTTCCGACGGTGGGATTTTGTGTTCGTGGTTTGTCTGCAGCTGCTGCCATATATTGTACAGCTCTCTTCATTTCTCTCTCTTTCCTTTCTTTCCATCCATAATAGTAATCTAATAACGAGCTAACTTTTCCTCAATCTTCCTCCACCATCACTATTACCATCGCCAACCTCTTGTTACATGTCTTAATAGAAACCAAGTCAAGTCACGACTAAAATAAAAACACATCATTCCTTTCCATTTTATACATCTACGCTCTCCACTATACTTTTTATGTAGCCAACGAAAAGGCTATTTTGATTGAATTACCAGAAAACGTGATGACGTCGTCAAGAATGAAAAAGTGAACATACCTCACGACTTTCCCAACCAACCATGCCATCATCACTAATATAACTGTGAAAAGACCAAGACCACCTTTACCACAGATTTTCTCCTAAAAAATATGTACGGATGGTTTGGTTGACTACTTGACACAAATGGTATCTCTTTTTTTATCTCATCGCATTCTACAAACTACATAAATATTACACATTTTTTCCATGTGCTTCGTTAGCTGCTATCTCCACACAGTAAAAAATATATATAATACTTGCTCTGATTCCAATTCTCCTGATCAAGATAATCGATGCTGCATCAGCTGTCGTAAAGGTAAAAAATTAAGTCAATAGGGCTTAAAAAGGGTTAGAGCTTCGAGCTTCGTGTTACCGTTCATTGATACACAATCAATATATTTCTGTGGAGCACACAAGAAAAAAAATAGCATCCATCACGTCATCATCTTCATATGGCTAGTTTTTTTATGTAGCCTGAAATGTACCACCAATGAAATGCACATGTAGCTGAAATGTAACAGTTTTTTATATTATTCCATAAAATATTCTTATCATGTACGCGTACGCACGCCAGAGTGATTTAGACAAGTGATATCATAAATAAACCAATATCATATCATCATATCATATGTACTTTTCCATTTCATGATGCTATCATATCATATCATCGAGATACCAATATAATACCCAACACAATTGGATCATCTCATTGCAACTCAACTCACAATCAAGCTCGTATTGTGTATTTTTTCTCTTCTGTTTCACGTGAACAAAGCAGACAGACAAATAGACGTAAACAAAAGCTTTTTTGTATTTTTTTGTGATATGACGATGCTGCGTTACAACACTACACGGCCCGACATGGTGATGTGATGGGATCTAATGCAATTTTAACTTTCTCCCCCACACATCCCGGGAAAAATGTCTATGAAAATGAATTATGGAATTATTACGGAATTTCCAAAGACGTAAACGACAGGAAATTGAAAGAATACTTGTCATATTTTATTTTTGCCAGTTACACACGCACACATACTTCATGGAAAGCACAAAAACGTCTTATATGTCGTGTGTTTATTGTGATTGTCATTTTCACTCTCCTCAAGACAGCCAAATAATTTGCAAGAAATTCACAATACAAAGCAAAACGATGACGTCTGTTTTCTACGTTTCATTTATTATTCATGACGTGAAACAGATCCTTTAACGCTTAAATAAATATTTAAAAGGGCATTCCGTTTGTAACAATTATGCCACTCTTCGCTATACATAAGTTTGTTCTCCCTTTCTGCAAAAAGTTTACAATTAAATTTATCATTCTATTTATTGCGCTGCTCCTTTTTTATGTATATCTCTCGCTTGCATAACTTCCTTCAATTCAATTCCCATTTTTCTTCTTCATCCTCCTCTTCAAATTTGTATAGAAAATATGCAAGTAAGCTCAGAAGAGTAAAAGTTCAAAATAAACTTTTCATTTATAAAGTTGAATATCAAATATGGATTGCCGTCGTGTTGTCGTTATACTATGTATATGTATAGAGTAGACCCACTCACTTCTTCCTATATAACTGTTTGTAACTGTAAGTGACAGTGACACACAGACAATTGACACTACCACCACCGTTCTTTTCAGCTTTAGATCGGATCGGAAAAGTAGAAGAAGAAGAAGTTTTGACACCAGTTCTCAACCACCTCCACACACCGTAGCATCACATCACACAGCAGCAGCGTCAGCGTCGCATACACAAGTGTATGATATCCTATTGATATAAGCAGAGTAGAAATTTGTGTGGATGTATATAAAGTTTGTAGTTTAGTATTCCGGTCTAAATAAAATTTGCATGGTGAATTACAATACGGCCAATAATGCTACCTTGCTTTTAGTTGCTTGAATGCTTGATAGAGTTTTTTGGTGCGATGCGAGAGGAGCGATGGATGATGATAATGATGACTGTAGTAAGTAAAGAGAACCTCCTCCTCTCCCTCTCTCTCTCTTCTCTCTACTTGTACAAAATGTACATAAGCTCTTGTTTTTGTGTATGGCATGTATGCATTTGGTGGTGGTGGTGGGTTCCACGGATGAATAAAATTATTTTCTTGCCTTGACTAGGCTGTAGGCTTAGTATTATTTGTGTGTTCATGATATTCCCCTTTGCTCCATCACAAAAAAACATACACGCTTTTTAGTCGTTATTTTAGGCTCGTTTGTTTGCAGAATGTAGAATAGAATATTATTTTGTACACACCAAAAGCAAAAAGCTTTTTTAAGGTGTAAAGAAGCAAATAGGAGCTCTGAGCTGGGTTGTGTGAGTGAGTTGAGAGAGAGAGAGTGAGCTAGTCCACTTTGTAAGGTTTAGCCGGTATCCAGGCACAAGAAAATAGTAAAGCACTTTACTTTACTTTGCTCTACTGCTGGAAAATCTGCTTATGCTTTTTTGAAAGAGTTATGGAAGCGCCGCTGCTGCCAAATGCAATGGCAAAGTTATATTTACCCAAACTGCCGTCTTCTCTCTGCTTCCATTTCAGAATGAGCTGTGCAACCGAGCACACAACACATACAACACGGGCCATTTCCACATCCGCTCGTTTTGGTCGTTGTTCTGTCTGTAATTTTTTCTCTTTGTGCCCTTTATTTGGCCAGGCCAGACCAGGCCAGGATAGAGTGAGTGTTAGCAAAGCTAAGCGAGTTATTTGCTACACGATTTCATAACATAACCAAATAGTAAAGTTTTAAAAAAGCGAAAGAGTCAAGTTAAAGGATAGAGAAAACTTTATGCATTATCTATCTTATTCTCTCGGACTACCTGGCTTCTTTGTTACCATTTTACCTTTAACCCTTTTCACATTGAACACACATACAAGACACAAAAGCCCTCGGAGTTGTAACTCTCTCTTAACTCTTTAAATAAAAAAGAGAGTGTGTGTGAGTGAACGAGTATGTGTGTGTGCGTATAAGTGTCTTTGTGTGACTAGAGTATTTCTTGTTGGTGGTGTGTACTCTATATATGACAGGAGGAGGAGAAGAGGGGGAAAAAGACAAGACAGAAGAAGAATAGAGGAGAGAAAGAGAAAAAACATTATTTTATTTTTGAAAAGAAAGCAACTTTCTTTCTCTTTCGAGTTTGACGGTAAAGTTAATGTTGATTTTGTAGTCGATTCTATGTAATATTCTAACAAAAAATGGGATATGGAATAATGGAATAAATCTATCATTTACTCTGTTTTCTCGCAACTCGACTTACTCAGCTCACCTGTGTTACAAAAGAAGAAGAATATGAAATAGTAATAAAATATAACTTTTTCTCATATTTCTTTGGTGGTGGTGGTTTTTTTTTCTTGTGAATAATAACAAAAGTCAGGGAGCAGACTGGACTTTTCTTGTTTCCTTTTTTTATTCACTCTCGTTTTCTTGGATTAGAATAAATTGTGGATTTTAATAAATGTATGGTTAGTGTGGTTTTTCATGTGTGTACAACTGTAAGTGTATGTTTTTTGGTTAGTTAAAAGTCAAATAAAGGAGGAAAACTTATTTGTGCAGAAGCCGAACAGCGTTTCTTTTGACTGTTGTTGTACATTGTACAATAATTGATAAAAATCAAGCATTTCTCTTAATTTTATGTTCATTCGAGAGAAAAGCGAAGAATAAAAAGGAAGAGGAGAAGGCGTATCAAGAGATCAGTAGTGCCCGTCGCATACCCGCAAGACGTGTGTATGTGGTTGTTTTTACTACAAGGTTATAAAATAAAGGTGGGAATTTCTTTGCCACGTGTAAAAATAGTTCAGATGTGACTTCTAAATTACTTAGACATACACGCGTGTGCATTAACACAATATACTAGAAAAAGTTCATCGATATGCAAGCATGCGTGGCCTAGTGCTATTATGAAAAAGTTGGAACTCTGTTTTCGTCGGAGCGGAGGCGAGAGGGGAGCACATAAATCTTAACTAGTTCGTATTCATAATAATAACAACACTTAAAGGAAAATGTTGATTTTCGCCTTAAGAAATACACAAGACGAAAAATAATATAAAATTGGTGCTTTGTAAGGGAAATGTGATTAAGGTTGGTTGGTAGATATTGTGCTGTTCAATGTGCGTATACGGTTTTTTAATATGTTGGAAGAAATGAGAACATTTTGAACAATGAACAATGTTTTATATGGAATTTATACAGAGATGCTAAACAAGGAAAACAATAAAATGCTGGAAAATATTACTGTCTCGATGAGTTTTTGGTTTTGCGCTTGAGCGCTTCTCGGTTTTTTATTAAAAGATAGCCTATTGTGAATTATCTTACAAGAAACTTGAATAGAAAAATAGGTAGTCTTCTTTTATTATACAAAGCACTACATGAAATGTCATATTTCTTTATCGTTTTACATATCCATAAACACTAATACTTTGACAGTCTCTTCGACTGTATATCTTTATGTGAATTAAAGATAAAATGTTGACGTTAAAAACGTAAAAAAGAATTGCGTAGTATCGCATTTGGCAATTCCAAACGAGATGGAATTCCGAAGGATACTTTCATTAACTTAAAAGCTCTATGTGCTACACAAGAAGGAATAAAAATCATAGAAAAAAAGGAAAGTGAAAGTAAAAGAGATCGACGGTTTTTTTTTCTCTTCAAGTAAATTCTCAACCAACCCATATGTAATGCATATATAAAAACTATCTTGCCTTTGGATCTTCTAAAATGTACTGTTGGGTTACCATTTTGGAAGCTATGAAACTGAAAACCATTCGTGTGCACAATAATTCTTGGTCTTCATCTTCTCCTCTCTTTTAAAGGATGTTATTCTTCTACAACAACTGGCGGCAGAGCCGATACTTTTTCGGTTTTTAATAGTCTATAAGAATAAAAATCAATAATTGAAACTTACCAGTTCACTGCTTGCTAACTGACTTGACTTTATCTGCTTTATACACAAAAAAGATACAAATATGCTGCTACTACCACTTCACTTACAAAAGTTGTTATGTGTCATATTCCTTCAGAAATGTATATTGACAGGGGCTTAACTTTTCAAAATAACTGATTGATAAGAGATGTACATGTTGTAATTTGTCCTATTTTTAGTGGATATTTTGTGTGGAAAAAAGATGGAGATTGAAGTGGTTGAGTATCCATTAGTACTACCGCAGATCACATAACCGTGAGGAATTTAACAAGAAAAGTGAGATTAACGTCATCCCACACGCCGAGAAGCGTAAAGGCCATTAAAATTTTTGTGGTGGTAGTGGTCTGGCCAAGGAATCCCGTTTTCGGGCATATTGACACATAATCCAGTTTCATGTGCAATCCGATGAGAGAGAGTGAGTTTGTCTGTTACACAAATGAAATAAAGTAACGTCTACAGATTTGTGAAAAATAGAGTTGGACTGCGAATATAAACTTCCTTCGTTTTTCTCTCATCTCAAAACTCTTTCCTCAGGGCTATCCTCGTCGTCTTCATCATGATCATCATGAAGTTTCTCCAACTCTCAGTTTCACAAACCCAAGCTACGCAATCCCGAATTCAGCAACAACAGCGAAAGCTATACCTCTTCTGAAAAATCCTACAAGTTCCTTTTTTATTCCCATCAAAAAGAATAAAAGGAAAAATACTATATATATATAATGCATAAAGCATATATGCTTTTGTGTTTGTAGTGTCTATACATATAGCTATTTTTGTCTGTGTATATTTTTTTGTTGGAGATCCGATTCGATTTTACAGCATGTTGATCCATCACTACAAACTTGGAAGAAGAAGAATCTCCACATCCTCCATAACAGCAACAACGAGAAAATTGGATTTTGAAGGGTTTCCACTAAATCAGGGAGGAGGAAAGTGTTCATTTTTCATTATCCTCTTCTGCTAAAAGTATTAAAAAAGCACGCATAAAAAAGTATACATGCCTATTTTGAAAGAAAAAAGTTTTTCTACTACATCGCTCATCATTCATATTATATGACTTGGATAGCTCATAATTATACATATTTTAACGGTAACAATCAAAGAAATTGTAGAACCCTTTCTTTCCTTTTACATATTTTTTTCTCTTTCTCTGATCTAATCTATTTTTGTGGATGAATGATTAAAATTATAAAGCTAGAAATCAGAGGCAAAAATCAAGGCAAAAATATTCAATAATAATCAAGGAATTTATAATATTATTTATATCTCTGCTACTGTTTTGCTGTTGATACGAAGAAATTCATTGTGTTTCTTGTAGGAAAACAAGAAATTCATGGGAAAATTCTTCGTATTGTGTAGTTTAAAAACAGAAAAAATTCCATACAAGATGAAAATTATATTACCTGTATGAGATTTAGCATCCGAGAAAGTCTAAAATCCTGGTGTATTTTTTATCCTCGCATTTCACATCTTTGTCGTCATCTTTTCGTGTCCCACCAACCAAAATTACACACTCACACAACCATGTTCAGATTAGAATGATATATTTTTTATTGTAGACTGCGGAGCGGAGATGAGAAAAAATGTCAAAATAGGATTCATTCTTGGGTAGAGCAGCACGTTCCTTTCAAGTAAAGTATTTTTAGCTTGGTGTAATCTCCCAATGATGGAGAAAGGGAAAAAAGGGCTCACTCACGAAAGATTCCATCATGAGAACACTATGTGATGTGTATATACAAAATACATACAATGGCTCGTTATGTAATCAAATCAGATATGTCTTATTAATAAAAATGTGCATATCAACAAAGCGTATACTCACACACAGCAGAAATGACATTTTCAAAGAAAAATTGGAATTGACAATGGGAAAAAGTACCCAGCCGGTAGTGAATTCTGAATTTTCCTTGTGATCTATTTCTGAATGTGAAGGGAAAAGATTATCGTTATTATTACAGGCAGAGGTATGTCATTTAGATAGGATCATATAATGCATGATGAGACTTGTAGCTACATTGCATCTGCTGCTGCTTATCTTAGATGAGCGGGGATGAGAAGTTTGATGATGATTTAAGAGGACATCCATAAAACCCATCCGCATGTGTAGACTAGAAAGAATACCTGATATAGTATTTACACTTAATCCAACAATAAACCTTGATAGGGTATTCATTCGTCCAAAAATATTTTTTAATGGAAAAAAAGTTGCCAGTTTCAAAAATAAATTTAAGGATAAATATAAATGTTACATAAATGACATCATTCAAGACAAACATATTTTTAATGCTTAGTTCTCGCTAAAAATAAATTTAAAAGGAAGTTTCTTTTTGTTTTATCTGCTGACAAATATGTTGTAGTGATGCAAAACACATTACGTTTCTTTCTTTTGTTCACACTTGTTCATTGCTATTCTTTTCATATAATAAAATGGGGGAAATTGTCCCATGTTTTTGCATATCCCAGCAGCTAGTCCGTAGTCATTTAAAACAAATGACTTTTGTATTCTAAAAATGGATGATAATGCTGTTGTGAAAGTCATCTTTTTCTCATGTAATTTTGGAAAGTAAGACAGGACAGGAAGTGTAGAAAACAAAAAGGGTTGACGTTCGTGGCGGTATTATTACATTCACTTCACTCACTCAGTCTCTTTTGTGGTGGTGGCGGTGGCAGTGTGGTGTCGGTTTTTTTGTAAGCTTGCTATGTAGAAAGTGGAAGCAAAGTGTGAAGAAAAATAGGAGCTTCACACACTCACAAGACAACTTAATGCGTCTTGATGATGTTGATGATGTGCTCATATAACTGATAACATCTTCTCTGTTGAAAAAAACGAGAAAGAAAAATCGAAAGACTCATATTGTCATTCCCTTCTTTTCGCCATTATCACCACCATTTCTCGTCTCTCATTTTAGAGTAGTCACTGTCGCCGAAGCCGCTATATAAAAGTAGCATATATGAAGTAACCTACAAGTGTAAAAAATATTCCCAGTAATTTTTTCAACTCTTTTTTTCTTTCTTTCTCTATACTATCATCAACAACATCGTTTTCGTCATTCCTCTATATTTCCTTTCAGAATGGTTTCATGGAAGAAGAACAGTTTTCTTGTAACTGTGGCTTGGTTGTGGAAAGAGAGGAGCAATCATATTAGATGCCATAGCCGTGTAAGCTAATAATAACACACAATAAAGCCATCACATTAGCAGTTTCACAGGCTGTCTTTGTGAATAGTGTATATGCATACAATTTGCAAGATACATACACAGTGAGAAAAACCGTACAGTTAGTTTATTTGGCATTGCCGACATCAGCATCACGTCACATCATTTCTGCACGGCTTATATACTTAACACTAAAGCAGGAAAAAAGATGTGAGAAAAGAGGAGTTCACGACTTACACAAGTTACAAGACAAAAAGTGGTATTCCCATAAGTCCACCAATAAAAAGTACATATTTACTTGAATGCACACTCAAAAGTATACATACATTTTATATCTATAGTAGGAATAAAAAAGGAACATCATTTCTCTGTGTTCGGTCGGTAGCACACAAGCACACTGAAGAGTGCAACCCTTTTCTTTTTTCTTCATTGACAGTTAAGTAAGTGTGAAAGAAAGGAATAATAAGAAAAAGGAAAAAAAAGTGTGTGAGTGTGCCGTGATGATGATGATGATCACGTTGATGGTGCTTTCACTTAGAAAACTTTCACTGGTTGGCTGGGCTGAGGAGAACCAAGTGAACCGCCACGTAAATATGCTACCAACTGAGACAGAAAAAAGAGAGAAGAAAGCACGGTCGGCAAAAGGGTGTAAATTGCAAGGTGTTAGGAAAGCTGACGATGATGGTAGTGGAAAGAGAAAAATATGAGAAAAATAAACTTTTTTGGGAGGCTTCTTTTTTATAACATTATAAATATAGAGTAGGTAACTTTTATACGAGCCAACTTTTATTTAAATAAGTTATTAATTATCTTGTGCAGGTTACCTGTGTGGTAAGCTTGTCTAAAAAAATCATGTGGTCTAGAAGATTTCGATCCTTTCCACATATTTTATAAAAAAAAAGTTTATATAGCAGTATAGCTTATATAAAAGATAAAATAAATCTTCTCACGTGCCATGTGCCATACTGTGTGAACTTAGTTAGTCAAAACAGTCCAGAGATTACGTACATGATGATAATGACGAGTGAGTTTGAGTGTGTGCAGTATACCCGCATAACATGCAAATGGCTAAATCAACATCAACTTCACCTTATAACTTTTCTGGAAGCCTATTGTAGCGACTTAAACAGCAACTCACATTTTTATCATGACTTTTTTCTTGACTGATCAAAGAGACTAATTTTTCACTTATGAAAATTAAACACGGTTGAATGAGAACTATTCAACAGCAGTCATCATCGACGTCATGAAAGTACACATACTGAGCAGCAGCAACTTGATATCAACAAAAAGAATTTTCTCGCTCTTTTCACATGAAAGAGTAATGAAAACAGAGATTCATATAGGCAGAAAAAAATACAGTGACTTTCTCAATGACTAGAGAAAGAACTCCAAGCAAATGACACAACTAGACATCAAAACATTACCTATAAAGTAATCTACACTATTAGTGGAATAACATTTCGTTTTTCCTAGAAAACCAAGGCATAATATTGTCACATGCTGTTTCAACTGTAAGCATGTATTGTTAGCGAGGAAAAATTCCATTAGAGAATAGGTAACGAGCAAACAAAGCAGATTTTATTAGCAAAGAGGATAGCATTAGAATAATTTTCCCGGGTGGATTTGACTTGACAGAAATAAGTTACGATTAGTCAGAGGAATAGCTTTAAAGCTTAAATTGACTATAAATATATTTGATACCTAATTTTATGTAAAATATATGCATATACATACAGTTATTGGGTGCTGGCGTGCTGGGTATTTTTAATCCTTTCCTAGAAACTCTCATACTATTTAATTCGGAATCCCACTGAGTGGGTGAGCCAAAATGAATTTATTGAATTGAAGTCATGAAATCACATCGGGTTGAAATGACTGTTGAGTGACATTTTTTGTAGCGGATGATGCAAAATGTAAAGTAAGGTAGTTTTTTGATTTCCTTTACAAGACATAAAATCAATAGGAGTAGACATGTTAAGAAATACACATTTGTTGAGTTTACAGGGATTCTGAATTTCTAAAGAAATTGTACCAGCAAGAAAGAAAACGAGTGCAAGAAGAAAACGATGTTGATGATGGTGATGACGATGATCATTGTCATCACTATCAACATCATCCTTTCACATATGTCAAGGGATACTTCATAAAAAAGAGTCCCGCGGTGTGTGTCTATAGGTCATTGACAAGGGATAAGACAGTTTTATGTCAAGACATTTTTTTCCGCTGACTTATTTTGTTTCCCTATTCTTCTACTGACTCCCTTGGATTTAGCCACATGAGTACTGTAAATAAAGTTACAAAAAATTTATGCACTACAAAATACAACGAAAACAACAACAACAGTAATACTTTCACCACTGATGCTACCACTACTGCAACTCCTCAAGAAAAGATACACAAAAGAATGATACCTTTCTTGTCGTCGTCACTCACTTCATCCAGGAGGGTCGACATCGACATGAAGCATTTCACAAAAGCACACCATGTTCTTGAGCGTAACAATAATCTTGGCACAATGAAGAGTAAGCAAATAAAGCATATGATAAAAAAATACATGCATGCGTTTAATGCAATGTACTAAATATATTATAAGATATAAGTTTAGTTATTGATAGGTTGACAATGTGTTAGAAAAAGTTTGAAGTCAAGAAAAGCCAAGTCAAGTTTGGAGACACATTTCAATTTCACTTTTGAAAGCCTAGCTTAGCTATTATCAAATTTAGCTTTGGATCAAGTTACAAAATTGAGTATTAGGAGATTTCTCACTAAAATACACAGTAAAAGATTTCGAGGTTCAAATTACAACACCCAAATTATTATGATTTTCATACTTTGTTGTCACCAAATTCCCTATAATCATCTTCTCTCCAGCACTCTTCATTTCTGATTATCTTCTGCGGTGTACGCATTGTCATGTCGTGTTTTCATCCGGAAATCCTTTTCCCATTTCTACCCTACAGCACAAAATAACACAAATCATCACAACATGTCCAACCTCCTCCATACATCCAAGTAACATCAGAGGGAAAAGTCAATTCATGTCTCATCTCATTCACTATATTATTTACTCAGCCATAAGAACACACATATGAACACAAGACATAATATGTATGTGTACTTCGTCGAATAAGACGATAGGATACATTTCGTTTTCACAAGGGCATTTTCTTTCTTTCTTTGCTTTTCACTGTTGTTATGTTACTGCTTCTCTGTCACCATATTACATGCTTATTCAAGCTTACAACACAACTCATCTTTCCATTTTCTGCGAAAAAATCATCTCTATACACTACTACCCACTACTACCAACGAGACCATAGAAAATGGATCTGATACAAAGATGATGATGACGATGCATGTAGAAAAAGAAAGTGAAAGCGCTCTGCTGCTACTGATGTTGTTATGAATGGACATATCGTCGTCATCCTCATAGTCGTCGTTGGTTATTTTGAGTGTTTTCTCCTTTTTTCCTCTCACATGTATTATTTCCATGTCCATTTCAACTAGTCACTCTTTCATTCTCACAATCACAAGCGCATGCAATCACATCTGTATGGTCACAGATTACATATTAGCTTGTACGAAGTAGAGAATTTTTTTGTATTCTTGAGTGGGTTTTCCTGTAAAAGGGTTGCTCGTCTCGTTCTAATGCAAACGGTGTTGACACGTGCACTGTATTATTACCATGCATGTTTTTGCGGATGTTTGAAATGTTATTTTATTTTCTAAAGAACGAGATCACAGAGAAAATATTTCTATTATGCATTGTGTCTAATATTAGCAGCATTTTGTTATTATGGACAATATGCTCCTTGCACTAACACTATACTGCACATGACGCATGTCGTAAAAAATGATAATGTTATTATGATATGATATGTACGGTAAAGAAATGTATAAAAAGCTATCTTTGTCTAGATTTGTTGATGATGTTGATGTAGTAGAAAAAAAATCAAACATACCAGTCATATCACTGTATTGACCAATTTTTGAACCAGTTTTGCAGAAATGCCAACACACATCTTTTGCTACTTACTCTTCTGATGCTACAAACAACAAGTGCAGCAGAAAAAAGTTGATTTTTAGTACTGTACTTTTTTGTGATATCTGTCTTCTCTCGTAATAAAGCTTATATTTTATTGGTTGTGGTTTGTGTATTGTGTTGAATGTGCAATTTTCTTAGAAAAAACGAGAAAACATGTCTCACGAGAGAATACTTCGATGTCAAAGCGCTACATTCCATATTGACGGGGCGACGTACCAAATCGGTAATTTTTTCAATCTTTCATCTTGTCTTGTCACAAGTTTTTTTTGTTATTCGGCACAGATTTGTCATGTCACATGTGTCATGCGCGTGCATGTTTTATGTAATGTATTATTTTTGTGTTTTATGTCTATTTATCTTCATAATTTTGTCAAAGCAATTCACCAATTCTAGTCATCATTTCCTTATCACTCTACAAAATGGACTTAAAATGACGAATGGCACAAAAAGTAGAGTAACATGTTGTTTGTGTCTTTTTCATACATTTGTGTCTTATTACTGGATTTCTCGATTGGTTCATTTATAAACTTATCTTTTAGATATTATGAAAAAAAGAAACTTAGTTATGTCTTATGTTTTATTATGTGTATGATGAATGTGTTCGTTCACTTTGCTTCATACTTCCAATCAAATCGCCAATCATTTGTCATCATTTCAGCTGCCATCCCATTGCATGCCTCTTCCATTTCTCGGAAAGAGAAATCCTCTCTTTCTGTAACTAGACTTAACAAGATAGTCTCGACTGAAGTCTTGAAGTATGAAATAAAATCAATTTATCATCCCCACACACAACTTGCTCCTGCTCTGTACAAATTCGATCAAGATTTTTTTAGCGAAGTAAAGGAGAAAAGTGTGTAAGTCTTTGTAGGTGGCAGAGAGAAGAGGTAGTTGGGTGAATACTTGTCCATCATTCAGTCAGTAGGTAGGAGAGAAATAAGGAACACTCAGAATGGTCGTTGGAAAGCATTTCTTCGAAAAAATAACAAGACTTGTTGGAAGTTGGAAAATACTTGGATTTAACTTGAGCAGAGTTTTGTTTGGTATAGCTTGGTTTTATGGGTGTTGAATAAGGGAGAAGAATGAATTGTATCAAAATGATATTGTATACCTATAATGTTTTCTATACAATATAAAATGGAAATTGCTAAAAGTTAGGATTTACTCTTGGCTGCAACGCGCGTGGTAGCTTGTTAGCTTGTCAGAACAAGATTATCAGAATCAGAGTCAAATAAACAGATAGATAGTTATAAAATGAACAAATAGCATTCTCATGATTTCCATCTCAGAGAGAAATTATCTGTGTTGGAATTTATACATCTTGGAATTTCTACCAACGTAAGTCAACAGACAGCAATTCAAGCAACAAATTGAATGAAGTAAAAATTAGTTAAACTTTTTGGTAAAATGCCTGCGGATTCTGAGAAGAGGCACATTCTTCATTCTTTACATTTCTATACACATTGTTCTTCATTTCCAGAGATTTTTAGAATTTGGATAGAGAAAGTATTTTTTATTTGCTAAAAAGAAAAGTTGCCTGAAAAAGTTTTAAATTTTCATTTTGTAGTGCAGATTGGGATCTTTACAACAACACATGTTTCCTTTTTATTACAGGAAATCCTTTGTTGCATGTAAAAGTAAGTTGGGGCGAAGGCAAGCCAAGTTGAAAGAATTAAATTACATGTTAACCGCCTTGTTAACCGGATTTTACAATGTGAAAGTAGCCAGAAAATGGAAAATTACTTGGGCGTATGCAAATTAATGTAATATACAAAACACAAAGCGTAGTAGTTTTTAGTCTGCTGGTGGTGGTATGGTATATGGTGTTCTTTTTAGAACAGATTTTATACTAAATGTGTTTTATTACGTGGTTATAAAATGACATACTGACTGACGTGCTTCAGAGGTGGATGGAATGCAGGAGGGGAAAAGACGTAAACGCCAAATAAAGCAATAATTTCAACTTATTTTCTCTTCTACAAATAAAAAGTTTCATGGTCGTTGTGAGGAAAATGAATAGGTATATATGTTATTATAACATCTCGCTTGTCGCTGCTCGCTTCTCTCTCAGTCGGAGATCTTTGGTTTTGTTGGGATGATGATGGGATGGTCAAGTAAAAGTACAAAATAGACAAACGATTGTAATCACGAAGCAGAAAAGTTGAATGAAAGTAATCAAGGAAGGAGGACAGACGGCACACAACTTTTTTTATTTTTGCTAACTACCACATAATCTTTATCTGAACTAAAACCGTTTCCATTATTTCCTTTTATTTATTTCTTCTCTATCTAGTTGCTAATGATGAACCAACTAATGGAGTAAAAATACTTCGAAGGAGGGACCCTCCCGTTGACCTTCATACTGACCTCCCCACCCTTTCTAATATGTCGGTGGTGCAAAGACTTAAACTCATTTTGGAAAAGTTGGAGTCCGGCCAGCTGGACCAGGTTCCACCGGAAGTGCTTCAGAAGAACATACAGTACGCTATCCAGTTGATTCAAGATGGGGATCCACTACTGAACAAAGACAGGTTCGAGCGGAAATTATACACTAAACTTAACTTGCTTTTAAATATCATCGTCTCTGATCACAAAAAAATACCCTGATGTAATATAAATACCTCGGTTCAAACAAAAAAGAGACCACGCCTATTTGTGATCTTTATCGTTACAAAAATAAACATTTATCGCGTTTTAGGTAATGGTTTTCCAAAAAGGTTTTCATTTAGACAGTCAGATTATACCATCTGACTTTCCTCTAATTTATTCAAGTTTACAAAATGCGAAATGAAGTGACACATTTATATTTAAGTTTCTCAAGTCAAATATTGATCTCATCGTCAATCGGCAACGATCATTATCACCAAATTCTGTCCGTTACGATATGCATTACTGAACAAACGCAAATTTATCATCATCATCGCATATCATCCTTCCCCTGTCATTCAAACATTCTAGACCTTCTACGTCACATGTTTTTGTTTTTTTCCTCCTTTCTCCCTTATGGACACAAGCAATAGTAATAGTAATAATCCATCAGGTATGCATAATGTGTAATGGTTCGATGAAAGCAAAAACACAACCGCATGTGAGGTAAACAAAAGGGAAAAGTAGCACCAGGGGAAAGGTATAAAATGATCGATGGATAAATTATATGGATATATGGTCGAGTTACCAGGAAAAATAAGTAGTGCTAACCGCAAAAAACTACTCAACATAGCAGGTTTCCTCTCATTGTTTTTTTTTGCTTGCCTTGCCAAGCCAAGACCAAGACCGCCAACTGGCTCACACTCTCTCACAAAAACACCGAGAAAAAAAAGCACATAGGCTGATTTAGATTTTAGCGAAGAGAGAGAAAGCCCGTGGCGTTTTTTTCTGTGCTGCTTGAGCTGTGTAATATAACATTGTTTCCTTCCTTCCTTAAATAATAAGACGAACATTATATTGTGTGCAAACAGCAAGAAATAAAAAATGAGGCGGCTGGTTATGTTCATATTATACTCATCGTCAGTATATTATGCTTAGTAAGCTTACACACATGGTTTTTTATTATTAGACGCACACGAAGAAAACAACAAGAGGAAACATGATGAGTTGAGTTGGCCGTGTGGTGGTTGGTAGAGAAAAAGGAGGAGGAAAAGAAAGTACATTACTTGTAACTTAATGTAAATGCTATGCAGTGTGGTATATGTACACAGTGTTTCAAATAGAGGAGCAAAACAACCATACTTTCTCAAAGGATTTCCATATGGCCTTTAATTGACAGTTCTCTTTCTCATCCATTCTTTTTCCCTCCGGTCTCTCCAAAATAGAAGAAGTGTGTATGCAAGTGCGCAAAATGAAAACGCTAAAATATATATTTAGAAACAGCAGCAACGGTCCACATATAGTTTATGTACAAAGAAAATAGTAATAAAAAAGTAAATATGAACTGGTGATGATGGTGGACAAATAAAAAATCGATCATTTCCCTATGTTTTCTCATCTAAATGTTGAATGTCGACTATTTCCCTGTTCTTTGACTTTCACTTACTCCATTTCCCTACAATACATGGACATACGTCTAAATTACAGTATGGTATAGAGTATACAGCGTGGCAATATTGGTTCTTATTCTTCCTGGTTGTTTTGCGAATAAGGATTGGGTGAGTAAAAAGAGGCATGGGCAAAAAAACGACGTGGTATATGTATGATGCATGGGTTGTTGTAATGAAAGTTGTGATTGTGACGTATATACAAGCATAGAAAAGAGAAAGGCACACACTTATTTAACATTATGCTACAAAATGTGGTATATGCAGCTATGAATATGAATGTTTGCGTATTTTGTGCTATTCTACTCTTTGATGATATGAGAGCATGGACATAATATAAAGTGTTTGAAGAAATTGTCATCCGTGTTGTCATTCTGTTTTGATCGTTGTTTTCGTCATAATATTAATATAACTGTCTGTCTGATTGTGAGATAGGAGGACTTAATGTAACATGGGTTTGGTTGGTTGGACTTGCAATCGTAGTCGTATATTTATATGACATATCAGATAGATGATATGTTTTGTACCTATTTTATTATATTGCCACAAGTTTAATGCATACAATTATTGTATGACAAAAGTTTTTCGTATTATTATTGTTCTTTCTTTTATCTTTCTTTTTTGGTGAAGTAGGCAAAAAACCATAAATAGGATGACTGTAATACTATGAAGATATTATAGTGGAAAAGGAGGCAAAAAAGATAGAGGATAAACTGAACCACAACAAGATTGTATATTATGAGTTTTTTTTATAGGAGTTCAGTTGACTCGTTTACTTTGAACGTTATAGAGAAAGTAACATTATGTGCATTTACCTTTTCTTGTCAAAGTATATTGAGGAGGGAAATAATAAAAAAGGAGAGAAAATAGAAAGAAATACGGAAATAGAAAAAAGAATAATATTAAATATATGTTTTTGCATGAATGAAAAAACGGGAAAAGGATATGTATACCTGGTGTTCAGTCTAGTACCAAGGCCAAGGTATTAAACAAAAACCAACGAGCAATTTAACAACATCAACAATGAGCTATTCAAAATTGAAGTTTAAATCCATTTTTTAGATCAGTGAATATATTTTACAGGAAAGTGAGTAATAAGGCTCAGGTTAAAATCCACAATCAATTTTTTTCCGCCGTCGGAATACTTTCTCTTTTACCGCTTTACCTTCAGGTTCCATCTATATGAAATTGATATCCAACACCGATTAAATGTGTTTTTAAATGTCGTATAAACTTTACTAATAAATAAAACCATATATTAACAACTTTTCATGAACTTTACTGTACAGCAGTAAGTGCAATCAATGTGATCGTAATACCTGACTGAATCATCCTGTAGGCCATGCATGAATATAATACAAGCATGTACACTACTTAAGCTCGTCTTTTCGCTTCTTTTATCTTTCAAAACAATATTCTTTCAAAGAGACAGTTAAAATCCTATAACCATTTAGATTTTTTCTTTATAATTCCCTATTGTATACAAGTACAACACGGTACTAAATAACATGACAAGGAATTTCTATAAAATAAAGCATTTTTATATCGTATCGCATTCTACCTGTGCCTTTACATGTGTCAACAAGAAAAATAGAATTAATGCCTTTAATACACACTAGTATTAAACATACATTTATGTATTGTATTTTTATTTGTTTGTTAGCATTATTATTCCGATCGCTGCCATTTTTCGGTTGTTGGAACAGTTAAGCCGACTAAAATTCTATTTGACGTTCTCTCTTCAACTTGTTTGCTTGAAATAATACTCTTGTTGATTTTTCGCTTTATGCCTCGTGCACATAAAGCTGTAGTCGATGGTCGATACTTCAGCTAATCATCTCATTCAGCACAACAGAAAAAAGGATTATACTTTACTCATTATTTATCATAATTATCTTTAAACGAACATTTTTGTTTATTTCCTGAGTTTATACTGCAAAGTAGTTAATGCTAGTTAAAATATTTTAGTTTATAGTCCTTTTAATCAGATAAAAAATGCTCAAGCTTGTGTACTGTGTGCGTCCGTACCATGTACATTTAGCTATGGTGTTAAATGTGATAAATGTTCTTAACGAAAATAAAGAAGTATCAAAGCAAAACTGGAAAGTTCTTGAAAAGTTTTAAGCACAAAGTGTTTTTAAAGTAAACTTAAAGTGTTACCAAAGAAGAATCGAAACTAAAATCTCTCATCCGATTTGAAAAGTTTTATGAATATGAATGTAAAAAATGCACACACACACGATAAAACACGCTACTTTTGTATTTTCAACTTTCATATGTGTTCGTGCTAAGTGCTGAGACGTATCGTTACTACTAAACAGCAAATAGATGCATGAATGTTTAAATGTTTATAAATAGTAAACCATCCATTTTGTCATAAAATGGATAATAGCATTGCCATTTTCATAACAAACTTATTTGACAGTCAACACTACTACAAGGAAAAGTTTTCAAAATGAACATGTGTGTTTGTCAGATAGTTATTATAGTTCAAAAGCTCAAATATCACACTTACAATTCACACAAACACAACTCCCAACAATATAACTCCCCTGGCACTACTATATAAATAGTAATAGCATCAGAGAAAGCCATAATATTATTCGATGAGCTTTACTGAACTGAGAGAAAAGGAACAATATCATCATCACATCATCATACATACCATGTTCATACCCATGCCATGCCACGCACATATTTACACAAATTGGCAACATACTTAAAGTAAAATGTAATATGGATTTGTTAGTTAAGTGAAAGTTCGTTTATTGTTATGTGACTATCCTTGTGTTCCTATTTTTTTTCTTCCTGTTTTCTACCACCACCTATCTATATTAATATGCTTGCGTTTGTTACAAGAGAGAGAAAAAAGTGTATATTTTATATTAAGATGTATACCTCTTGCTCTTCTGTTACTGTTACCACTGCAGAAAATCGCCTCATTCATTATTCAATGACATAAACGGTTTCATGTGACCGTTATTTTACCCACCACACTACCATCAACAACAACAACTGTAATAAACCCGCTGTAATAGCGACCATAATGACGCCGCTGCGATGATAATATTGCGAAAAAAGGCAGTGATGAACAATGATGTTGTCAATGAAAAATGCTTTCGAACGATATTTCACACGGCATATGTTTCGACATTGCAACATTTGACCCCGATGTCTGACCCAACGAGGTCACATTGACCTA
>JAQFXM010003021.1:0-21983 GCA_034693345.1 Entomobrya multifasciata | reverse complement strand
CAATTTGAGAAAACGAAACGACACACACAATACTTCACGAAGAGCAAACTCGGACCACTGGTTACTACTAGCAGTACCAAAGTTCTGTTATAAAAAGTGATGAACGATTGGTAAGGTATGATAAGAAGGACTGGTAATAACATGAAGATGAAACGATACACCAAACAGAAAAAATTGCAATCTATAAAATAAGCTGAAGCAAAGGTGTATACTGCACAAAAAAGCATGTTTGTTTACTGATGTTACTTGTGTGGCATGTCCTATAATAAGCAATAAAAAAGTAGAAATGTGAGTAGGCATGCAGAGAATTATCAATCTTGCTGCTCTTTACCTTCAATTGTTCCAAAACTTTTTGACACTCTTGGGTGGCTCCTTTTAATCCCGTTTGTCCTCCTCCTGACGTAGTGGCAGACGAAGAGCCGGATGAAGAAGTTAATGTGCCAGATGATGATAAAGGTGAAGATGATGATGAGCCTGACAGCGGTGGCAGTGCCAAACGCTCATCGATTGACACCACCAACCGCTCAAAACCGTTACCAGACTTTGTCACAAATGATGTGCCCAACGCTGTTGCATTGTCTAGGGCAAGGCCCAAAGTAAATAACACCAACAAAACTGCTAGATTCATTTTGATAAAAATGATTGTGACGACGACAATGTGTGCTAGTAGAACGTAGTTTTATATTCGAAGTGATGATGGTAATTTTTAAAGTAAATAAGATAATTTCATCAGCGAACAGTTGACAAGAAGATCCGTTCTTTTGATAAAGTAAACACTTTGGTTGTTTGTTCCTATTTTTATTTCATGCTATAAAATTTGCACATTTTTTTATCAGTGGGGTACCATAAGATGAGAAGTCATTACAGAATAATCGGACTTCACCTCCCAAAAAATATTAAACTTCCTCCTACACTTTTCTTTTATCTTCTCGATTCTCTCATCTCATTCTAATCATCTTAAAACAGCATTGCAGCCGAATAAGAACAACGGCAGTTTATTACCCATTGCGTACACATAACTTCAATTTTTATGCATATAAAGGTCACTTAAAGTAAATGTGTAGTTTTAACAAACACGTTTGCGTGTGTCACTGTCACTTCTCAGATTGCCCACAATCCACACAAAATATTGATTTTCACCGGTTCCAAGATTTAGCCGAATAGTTGATTGCCAACATTCAAAAGCTAAGCAGAACAATTTATCATTTCACTAAAATTTCTTATAAAAAGAATTAAACACTATTTTAATCAATTTTTTATTCCAATTTTGTGATAATCACTGTTTCAATAAATATTCATTAAGCAAATCACCGGATCACTCCACGATACACAGATCCAATTGAAAATAAAATTTTGTAATTGATTACAGGTTTTTTTACAGGCCACAAGGTGATAATACTTTCTTGTTAATGTATAGCAATTCCCAACAATATAAAATCATTCACTCAAAAACGCACAGCGCAGCGACACCAACAAACGTCTCTCTCGACAGCCAAGTCACAACTGACAGAGTAAAATGCACAGGGAACGCATCTCTCTTCAATAAACTCCCATCACATCTCGCTCAGCATTACCGGTTACTTTACGCGTTGTAAAGGAATGAGAGACGAGGGTTGCTAGTAAGAACTTGAGTAAAGAGACTTTAGTAAAGAGGGTTGAAATCGACATATCTATACAACCAACCCAACATACAACCATAATATTTCTAAGTCCTGAGTTTTATAGCTTCCTTTACACTACGTCGACTTTGTTACAAAGAATAAGTGTAAATTCACCATACAACATAGGCTTCAGGGAATGAAATAAGCAGAATCATGTAGGCAAACCAAAACCCAAACCACAACGACAGACTGCAGCTCGTAGCTCATCTCATCATCATCCCCTTCTTCTTCTTTTCCATCCAAACTTATAAACCATCCGGCCAATTTCTTAAGACAACATTAGAGAAAGCCTTTAACATATAAAACATGTTCCCTGTAATATGCACTCTACTATCAAATTTTGTCTTAGAATTCTTACCTGAGTCTAAGAGTAGACTTTTGCTGCCTTGTAGCTCTTTTACTTTGCTTGGCTTCACAACGTGTGATTCGAAAAAAACCGTCATCTTTTTACTACAAACTTTACAACTTCCATTGGCAGGGAAGCGTACAATGTTGGTTGGCATCATTTTACTCCTTAATATTTTCTCTGTTTGTATTTATCTCCGGGGTAAAGTAAAACCAACCCTTTCTTTTTTCATGTCTTACAACAATGTAAAGGGCGATCATAAACAGATTTTAGTCTTGTTTGCTGTTGTTCTTTGTACATAATCTCCATATCGTAGAGTATCATCCTGTTATATCAATCTGAATTTTTAAGAGGAATAATTATAATAAACTGTGTAAAAACTGCTACATTGGTTATTCATCTGAAATTTACGCATGTTGGAATGATAATGAGTAGGTATTTGAATTTGAGCATATATATATGTTTTTTGCAAATTTTTGAAAATTAAGATGCGGTTATAGTTTCATGTGAGTAATTCAGACAGTCAAGTGCGTTTTCTACATGTTTAATATTGACGAGGAAAAGGTAAAAGATAGAATGTTACAATGTATTAACGTATTTACTTTACTGTCCCTGTTTTTGATGATTATGATGATGATCTTCGTCATCATATTGCTATGAAAGGATTCTATTGCATATTTTTGCAATGAAATGTACACGCCATTCATTTTGCCTGTTAAATTGTTAAACTTTTTTTATGAAAGCTTGTTGTAATTAGACATGTAAGCCCCAGTACAAAAATGTTTTTATATCCATACAGACATCCTACAAAAATGTTGATGAGGATGGTTATAATGATGAGAAAGAAGATCCTTTATGGTTGGATGGCCCTTTTCTTAACTTGTGCTATTTTTTAGCTGTTTTATTATTGTCTTTTTTTGAAAGATTCTGTTTCTTTTTGAGATGGTGTTTTGTGATAGTTTAATTTTTTGGCAATTAACGTTTTACAAACAACATTTACAACAGTTTACTTATACAGGTATTCAAATACATTGTTATTTTATCTTCGAGACAAATAGTTTGCAAGGATGCATATGTCACCTGTGTCTGTGTCAAAAAAAATGCGGAAAGTATTACAAGGTAAAAGTTGCAAATTGTATTGCAGAAACGTAAATGGTGTCCGTTTCTTGTATGCTTTTTTATAATAAAAAGAAATTAATGACGATAAGCTGATTAGACCTTTCAAAATATTTGTTAAAAACGTAATATAAATTCTGCACTCATCGTCTTCTGTATTTTTTTGTTTTGTCTGTGATGTTTTATTTTTCGGAGGATTTTTGTCTTTTGTGTATTCATTTCCACCTGTAAATCCATTATTGTGATGATCAAGAAGCTGAAGAAAGGGATTGGTGACAGTCCGGAAATTATGAGCAATTAATTTGCTGGCTTGAGGCGAATCACAAGACAATGACATTCTACAGTAATCTCTTAAGTGGATTGGCCGGTGTGTCAAGTTAAGCATAAAAGATATGTTTTTCACTTGTGGACATGTAAAAGCTTGAACAAAAAAAGTGCAGTCATTATAACCCTTTCTTCGTCTTCTATGATCTTCTCTTATAAAACATCTTCCTTGTCTAGTCTCTTCTTCTGGTGAGCAAACCATATCGTTTATGTCTTGAAGAGTGTGATGATTTTGTGTAAATTGTATAAATGTATGAAGGTGAACAATGTAGGATTAAATAAAAACAGGCTCATTCACTCACAATCACAGAAAAAAGAAGGAGACGAGAGATTGTATAGTTTGTGGTATAATAATATTATTACTATATTGTTTGGGTATTATTACGTTGTGTAATGAAAAGAATGCATAATCTTTGGCTCGTACCAAAACAACTGACTGGGAGGCTATAGAGATATGATAACAATATGACACGTCGTCTTCGTCGTCGTCGTCGATGTAGTTTCTCTGCTAAGCTTTATCACACTTCACATTAAAGTGTTATATGCATATAGATTTAACCTGTACATATGCAATTTTTTACAATGTATAATTTTCTGTCATGCGAAAGCGCAAGCATGTTTCAAATATGAGAAAAAAAACTGTCTTTTTAACAAACATTAAAACACAAGAACATGGCATTTCTTGTTTGTATTTGTTGTTCTTGCGCTGACTGTGTAGTTCGGAAAAAATGGAAAGAATTGTCGCCTGGTTCATTTATATGCTGGCCTGCATGGCAAAATGACGGGTATGTTCCGTGTGGCATTTTCATTTAGCCCGTTGTCGTCGGACGTCGTGTCGTATACAATTGCCAATACATGGGTAAAATCGGACAGCAAATTTCTTGACAGAGAGACAGACGATACTGGTTTCTTCTTCTGAAATCATGGACAGGTATAAGAAGTAAGTAGCGATAGGTAAGTGGCAAAATAGTCACACTGAAGGAGGAAAAGTATGAAAGAACGCGTGTTTCACTGCATGCTTATTGCGCATAATGGTGAGGACAAAGTCGTTATCTTGAAGAAATCACAAGTTGATTTGCAATGTTGACTCATTTGTGCGAAAGTTATTTTTATAAAAAAAATAAAAGAAATAAAAAAGTAGAAAATTTGTCCAACCCTTTGTATTGTTTATTCATGCAATTTAAATGTATGGTTATTAGGGTCCAGTTTTTTCTTGGCTGGCTTTTTACGTAGCAGTTAGAATAGGTACATATTAAACACATAAATTTAGGTGCGTGTTAACTATAAGTAAATTATTGTTCGCAACAGAGAAAAAAGAAAATAATGGCAGTTTTGAGAATTTGGTGACATTTTTGGAATTGATGGACAAGGTGTGCTCAATACATTTTACTTCTTTAAAAGAACTTGAACGAAACCTGACCCCGTGTGCGCAGTTAGTTGACCGTTATATTGTTGTACTAAATAACTGATAAAATATGAACAATTTTTTATACCATAAAAATCCCCAACCATCTATCCAATTTGTTGAAACAATAAAACTAATCATACGCAGCAGTAGGACATTTTGGCAGATAAACATTTCCACTTTATTCTGATAAGTTTGAAAAGAGAAGAGAATTTTAACTGCACTGTATACTTTTGATTATCTCATCAATTCACCCATTCATTTAAATTACAAAGACAAAAGGATGAGACGCTCTTTGTAAAATCGCTTATTAAGCTATGATTTTCTGCATTTATTCGTTTTCTTCAAAGCAATTAAAACAATGCCAACAATGAATTCAAATAATTTCAAGTTCTCTTTGAACCTTCAATTCGTTTTATTATTCCGTTTTATTCCCAAATAAAAAAGGCTTTACAGTCATTTTAATTTTTATCTGTATAGCATTCAATTCACTTTGAAGTGTACAATGTAAGGTGTAATGAGTACGAAAAAAAATGAATAAATATACCCATCTGCATCTTTGGCACGTTTCTTATAGATAGATTGCATCTCTAAAAAAGCAAGTTGATCTCTGCAGGGAGACCCATTATAAAATTGAAATGAGTCTTAAAACATTGCTGGCTGTAATGGAATGGGCTTCTCTTGCTTTTCTGCTTCTGTGTCATGTCCCCTCTTTCTTCTTCTGAATATCTTCTTTGCCTTTTGTTTATCTACCGTTCAAAAACTTATGAATGTGCTGTTCGGTTGTTCCTGTTATTCCATTTATTGTGTAGGTAGTGACGCTGATGATGATACAGTGATTCTGCCGTGTAATAATATTAATAACGAAAAAAATGTAATACGAAACGAGTATAATTTTTTGATACGACCATGATGATGGTATTTTGGTCAGAAAGGCGGCAGAGGTATTGCGATAAGGTAATTTAATATGATTTTGCCAACATGTAAAAACAATGTAAAAAGTTTGATCACAGTGTGTGCATCATTGTGTCCGGTCTTATGTCTCTTGTATCTAAAGTCGCCTTCTCCTTTGAATTGTGCGACGAAGATGCTGGGATTTTTTGAAATTGCATTTAATTATACAGTACTTCTCGCATTAAATTCTGCTCACACACACCAATATTCATTTCGCTCCATGCGTTATTATTGCATTCAGAATTTGAATTTCTGATAATGATGTTTATATGCACTTACGTATAGTTTAAAAACTAACGATAAAGTTTGAGTATTCTGAATGAGAAGAAAAAAAAAACATTTTGACTTTTTTGACTTGAAGCAAAAATGTCCAGTGTAAAGAGATGATCCATCTTTTTCAAAGAAAGCATGTAGGCACACTGCCTGTCAAATATACCAAAAAAATGCTCCAGATACCTTTTAAAAAGAGAACAAAACTTGATGTATTATTATTATGAGGCTTCCATATAAAATTTGTAGGTACTGCAAACAAACTACCAAAAAATCAAAAAATGTTCACTTCTTTCGGCCGCAAGATACAATTCTAATATGAATTTTAAACATGCATGTAATAACAAAGTGGAATCAAAAAGTTAACTGTGCGCCTTGTAAATTGTCGTTCTTGTAAAATTATTCAGAAAACATGAAAGGCTGAACCTGGAGGGCTCTCGGAAGAGTTGCTCCAACGCTATTATTATGCAGAAGAAGCAATTTTAATAAAAATTCAAGTCAATCTAACAACCAGAACACTTTTTGAGAACAAGAAATTGGAATAAAATAATGTGAAAGTGATGTATCATGATTCATGGTAGTAAACGGTGGTTGTGTTGGTAGTGAATAGTGATGTCTGTTGTTGGTGAATGGTGAGGTGGGGATGATCAGATCAGAGATCACAGGACAAAAGTACAACTATGAGTTAGTATGTGCGTATAACGTATGCTATTCTGGTTTACTTGTTCTTGCTGTGCATGTAGCACTCCTTCCAACACTGATTGCCTCTGATTAGACAAGTGTAATATTACAAGGATAAAATTACGAATTAGCCTTTGATTAAGCATGGAGTCCCAGGTACACAAGTGATAATCGACATCATTAAAGTCTCGACCAAAAGGATTAGGATTACAGGGAAGATTAAATACATTAAACGTACAACTACAAGCACACAGAGGCAGAACATATACCCATCCATCAGGATCCATATAAACTCTTTGTACTGTTTTTATAGCAGATCTTCTTCCTGTTATTCTGTTCTGGTTTGATTTTAAAAGATTATGGTGATGAGGATGATGGTAATGAAGAAGAAAAAGAAAAATGCTCCAATAAAGAATCCAGTGAAGCATATAAACATCATCAAAAAGAAAACAATGAAAATAAACTAGAGCTACAATCACTTCCACCACCACCACCGATTAATAGGCGTTCTGTTTTCTAACTTCGAAGAATCTATAAAACTTTGTTTTTAAGTATATAGTTCAGTCAAGTTAGAGTGGTCAATTGAACAACCCAAAGGGAGAATTTTTCCATCAACTTCTTCCTCTCTGATCGAGCTATTTGCATGCGGGACAGGTGGATAAGAGAAAATAAAAAGCCAAGTTAACAAACCACCACCAACACCATCACAATCAAAACTCAAAACAGCTTCAACAGAAGCACCATCACCAAACATAACAAAAAAACAAAAACGCAACAAAGGGTTGGGTTTTTATTGAGATTGAGATATGCTTCACTTCACAAAGCAATGCAATGTACAATTTTGTGTGCATAGTAGTGTAAAACCGCAAAAAAGTACAAACATGTTGACTTTTAAAAGGAGGAAGAATCACATAAGTTTACTTGCATTTTTCTCATCTTTCAAAAACCATTCACTTAATCTTTGAAAAGCTATTAGATACATACATACGTGCTGCTGTATAAGAAGCATATAATTATTACTTGTTATAAAAAACTGCACTGATTTTTTTTCTCTTAAAAGGTGAAAGGATATATGCAACATCGACAAACAAAGGTAAAATGATTGCTTTGCGTATGGACATCGGACATAAACTGCCATAATAAAAGTTGTTCTGTTGTGGCTTGTTTTTGTGGACTGTGTGGCTAGTAAAACTGGAGAAGTTACAGAAAAACTACCACACAGCACAACCCTTACTACTACTATGAAACAATCAATAAAGAAAATACCATGTGAAGAAACTGTATCAGGAGCAGAATGAGCAAAATGCAATCTAGTAAAAAGGTAGTAGTAATGAGGCAACAAAAGCTTTAAAAAAGAGCAAAAAGTCAAGTGAAAAAGTGGCAAGACAGGGAAAGGGTTTGACTTGACGGTCTTTTTTCCAAGCAATATTGTGTTACATCATTATGCCCATCAAATTGTAAATTTTATATACCTGTGCAGCATTTCATACTTATACTAGCAATTATAATCAGACATATAAGCTTTCGAAAAAATATATATACATTAAAGAACATCACAAATGTCAGAGAGTTAAAGAGTGGCTGGCTGTTTGCAGTAAAAAAAGTAAAGAGCGATCTAGTTTTTGTATAATAATGAGCTGTGTGGAAGTTGCTTCTTTTCCAACGAACTGAACTTGTACTCAATTTTTTATCTCTTGTTACTTGTCTTTTTCTGCTGCCAGCTTCTTATGCGGATGTTCATCTTTTTACTGGTCTCTTTCTAACGCTTTAGTAGCCTTTTACTTTTTTGTTGTCGTTAATTAAAACGAGTTTTCGGACCTTCCAGGCAAAAGTTGCTCCAGCAGAGCAGAAGTAAGACAGACAGTGCAACGACAGGACTACTATTATAAGTAGAGAGAAAAATGAATACACTGCACTTATTTCACCAGTTAGTATGTTTAATAGTTATGACATATAAAAGTAAACTTTATAAGTATTTATGGTTTGTTTATCATAAAAAGTCAGAGTTAAACTGACTCACTTCTCTGTCACTGCATTTCACTGCTACCATGTCATGCTATTAAGAACTCTGCGCTTATACCAATTTTATAAAAGAGGTTTTATCGATTTAAAAAAATACTGCAAAAAGCCATAGCGCAAACAAACAATCAGTGCAACACTGCCTCTTTTATAATTTTCTTCAGTACATACTCCATGCTGTGCAGTTATTTGATTACACGTTTATTAGTAATCTTATGTATAAAAATGTGTGTTCATCCATTCTCGTCTGTCCTGGCGATTATTGGTACCTGTATTCTAAGTTTATATCACATTGCTTAAAATGCAGGTGTCGTAAAATGAAGAAGTAATATAAGAAGAAGCACATGAGTTTTTAGCGGCTGCTGTGCATAGCTGATGATAGCTTAAGAAGAAAAGTAGAAGAGTAAGTGCCACCACCACACAAGCCAAACAATATCTTTAAAACAAATGAGAGCAATGAAATGTCCAGATTAGGACCGAACAGGTTTTCTACCGAGAACGTTAATGTGTTGTAGGTAAACTGTTTGCAGCATTAAGAAATGTCATGCCCTGACTTTTACGTCTGGAATCGTAGGAATAAAAAAAAATGAAGTGAATTAATATTATGAGTATATTTTATTTTTGAACATGAGATGAGAGAGAATTTAAAGCTAGACGTAAAAACTGAGATGAGAGTACAAGAATATTTTTTTAGATGAGATATTATTGAGTTGTATATTATTATCATTTCTAAAATATTGGCTTATATGGCAAGACTGGACTACTCAATTCAATTCAATGAATAACATCATCATACGTAACAAATAACATGTAAAACTGGATTAACATTTTTTCGCTCCTGAAATAGCAACCCGAATCTGAATAATAACAGGCGTGTTCACTGTATTGTTATCGCCATAAATAGCACAAGTCATTCGGATAAAAAGCAGTTGCTGTCTTCTTCTTTTAAAAAATAATTCGTTTGAAAGACGAAGCAAACATGAAACATGGCAGATAAGTAGTATGATAAAAAACGAATGATGTCATGTTCTTTGCTTTGCTATGCCAAGAGGATCGCTATTAGATTTTGCAGTTTGTACAATGTACATTGAACCCAACATAAAAAATGCGTGCATAAATCACGTTTTAATTTCTCTATCAGAGTAATAGTAAAAGAGCAGCATCAGCCATCAACATCCAACATAAAATGAAGTCCTGGAGAAGTGTATCAAAAACATGTTCAATTTACTTGTGTGTTCCTGTATATTTATGTTTTTTCGTTCTTCATTTTGACACAAAAACCTGTTGCTAAATATTTCTCTTTTTAAAAGACATTATTGTTGTTTTGAAGAAAGCGATATATTTCATCGGAACGAGAAGTCATCCAAGCCACCTCCTGACACATGAGGAAGCATTTAACCTAACAAATCATTCATCAAATCACGCAACCAAGTGCTAATAGCATGGGTCCATATACAAAACTTACCACCAGTGTTGCATTTATGAATATTATGACGCTTTGAAACAATCAATGTGGGGTCTTGCGTGCAAGCATGCATTGGGATTGCACTGCAGCGTTGTCTTTTTTGTGTTTCTTCTTCGCACATGCAAACTACTTTTACTACATATCATCACACTGCAAAGTTATTATCACCACCGTCCGTCCGTCTGCATTCCCAATGAACTCATACATTCCTAAATGATGAAATTCAATGCAAAGTAAAATGATAACTTATTATCAAGTCGGCTAGATGAGCAGCACAGAGAGACGAGAGTAGTTTAAAACGTTTTCTTTCTTCTTTACATCTTGATCTTTGTTTTTTAAATTGAAACAATGCCATACGTTACGATACGCTTTGAGTTGTTGATTCATTGCAAAAAATCAATTTCATTTCATTTACATCTCTTTCGAGAGAAAAATCATGCAGTGAGCAATACAGCCGAAGACATTCAATACGAGAAAGACATTGTTTTCTTTCGTGTAACAAACATGTCTTGCCTTGCCTAATAATTTGTTTGTCTGGTTGTTTTAATCGGGCCCTTCTGTAATGTTAAAAATTAAAAACCGATTATACTTTTGATGCAATTTGCAATGATATATATGAATATAAATATGTACGAATGTATTCACAACTTTTAAAGAGAAATAAGTGACGGCTCTGTGGTTATTTATGCGCTCATCGAAGGCTTACAACATGAATTGAATCCAGCTGAGCTCGTTTGACACCTACTGATTGATGCATAAGAAATTCATAAGGCACCTTGATAATAGCGACGAATTCTTATAATGTATAGTGCAAAGAAAACCGCGATTGAAACTTTGTAAAAGTTTGAATCTTAGAGATTCATATTAAAAATAGGAAATAAATACGGTACGACTGCGTGCGTTGGTAGTTTTAACGGAATAAAAAATATTTTTGCACAATGGGAATCCATCGCGCACAAACGAAACCCAAGACATATCAAAACCGATTGGATTTAGATTTTAAAAGGCCTGTCTTTTCAAAGATAGAAATGATTTGCATAAAGGAAAAAATATTATTTGTATTACATTGCAATTGTTATATTTGCAAGTTTCAGTTCTATATATAAAAATGCGTGCTATTTGTTAGTTTATCTTGCTGTCTCTCTCACTGGGACTGCTTGTTGTTGACATGCTGCTGAGTGATGATGACTGTGATACAAAATGTTTCCTAGCTGTTTTACCGTTGTTGGTTCATTGATTGTAAGGGTACAGCTAGATACAAAGTAAAAGAGGACGAATTATTTTTATGTGCTGAAATATTGCATTTGATTTTGGTATTCACCTCGCTGCTGCAGATCATATCAATTTTGAAACTCATAACTCACAGTATTATATTCCAGTTAGTATGTATGTCTTTTACAATCATGAGCATCATATTCATGTTCAATCTTTTAAACATGCAAAGTCTATTATTACTTGACAATTTGGCAATTTGTTACTGTTCTTTGTGAATGTATATGAAGTTTTTACAAGACATATGCATAGATAGGTCTATTGACAAGCTATAAAAGTTTTTTGCAAAGATGACAAGTAATTAGGAGTATTGACAATTTGTAATTTATGGGAAAATTGCGGTTGCATACTTTCACAGCATAGCAATTCAGAGACACAGGGACAACAATTGAATGATTGTTACCGAATGATTGCATATTATGAATGAATGATGGACGGATGCTGAGGTTGAGGAGGGAGGGAAGATGGCGAAAATATAATAGCATTTTGAAATTAATGGTTGACACAGGTACAGTTTGTGCAAAGATATTATATTACAATTTTGTGAATTGAAGAATGAACTACAATATTCAATGGTACAATTGCCCTGCAATTTCTCTCGACAATGAAGATGGTTTGCTAATTTATTGACTACATGCTAATAACTGACGGTATAGCAGTTTGTGTAACGTTTGAAATCTTTTTTGTGGGTTTTTAAATGCCTATAATTTCTGAAAATTATGTACCCTCAATGGTAACTTCTCGCTCCAGTTTCACATGTCATATTGAATCAATTTTGATGGTTGAAGTTTACTTAAAAATGTAACACGTTGTCGTTGAGTACTTCAGTGATGATTTATGAATGGTCTTTAAAGCTGCGAAATTATCAATTGTGAATCGATTGTTCGTCGCAAGTAATAACAACTTTCCCCACAATCAGCCAACCACTTCATTTTATGGCACATATGTACATAATACATTTCACGGGCCAATATTTAGGGTTTTTTGTTATGTGCTCAATATTTTTCATTTTAATAACTGCATATTATTATTTAGTAAAATTTCAACATATAGACAGCGTCTTTAGCAATTTAGCTGAGCACGAAAATAAAGTTTTGCACGCTCTCATTAAGTCAACTGGCTACACATGATGCCAATTCGTCTTGGGGCTGATTTTCTTAATGATTGTAGCACGTCATTAGGCAACAGATAAAAATCGACATTCACACAGGATTCAAGGGCAATATGAAATGTGGGAGTAGGGTGAAGCTTTAATAGCTAAATGATTGTTCTAAAATATTCTAAAAATCAAATCACCAGATGCCAACAATCTACCAAGCCTTTTACATTACCTGAGATCTTGTGAAACTGCTAAAAGAAGCTTATCCATTTTTTATTAACAGAAAATCTCAACATTATTAAATGTGGTTCATTTTCGTAATAGACAAGACCATTTATGATCTGACAGAGTTCTCTTTAACAAGTATACTTCTCTACTCCACCAAATCGTCTTTTGATGACATACCTTAGCACTTGATCCCCTTCTGTCCACTACAGTGACTGATTGCATTGTTGTGTGTTACAAAGAACAATAAAATTTTTGGTAATTATAGGGCTTCTGTTCACGTCCTACATGATGCTGGTGCAGGGATGACGAGGATGAGTTATATAGCTAGTACAATAGACTGTTAATATATTTGAACTTATTTTTCTCTTAACTGACAATAGTGGTGGTGTGATGAAGATTAAGAAGTTAATACAACGCAACGATTCAAACGAGACCCAATCTTGTACAAACTGACATGCCTAATATTATAATACAATTTCCCTTTACTCATCATAATCATAATACAAACTTCAAAATTTACGGAATTCGAAAATGATGAATATTATGTAGAAGAAAAAATCTTTATAATAAGCAGTTTTACAGGAGAAGCAACAGGTATGCAACATGCTCAGCAGCAGCTCCTACTCCTCCTTCCGAATTTTTACCTTCCTGAAGAAATGAAACAAATAGTTATTCAAGAGAGAAAGCAAGTTTTCTTGATCTTCGTAATTTTTTGAGATTTTTATGCTGTGATAAATGAGTCAACGGCATGGGTTAATTATGATGATTATTGGAGTTAGATAGGTAGGTAGACAAGAAGGAGATACAGCCTTAAACCAAACCAGCAGGGATACTTGTCCTTCATAAGGCAGTGCACAAGTACATCATGCTTTACATTAGGAACCAACTTGGTTTTTCTTGAATTTTTCTCCCCTTTTTTCTGGAAGACATCCATAATGGCCTGAAGGACTCAGTCTGAGAGAAAAAAGGGTACATCATTTTGATTGTAGTGGTATATTTTAGGGGAAAACGTGAAACAAATGGAATAATTCGTTCATCTTGACGATTACAGTATGAATAGTTCTACATTTAAATATACTTAGGCTCACCACGTTATATTCAAGAAGACTCTGCAGTCAAATAAGTTAGGAATCGAGTGTTTGTTACATCTCTAGATAGCTTATTATAATCATCCCGTCATATCATAACCGTAACACCGTTGTTGCTGCTTCTTCCATGCCCTCAAGATGCAAACAAAGTGCACAGCTTCAACATACCATAATGTTATATTATCATCATCAAGACTATGACTGTTGATGATGGCTGAAATTTTGAATACTAAAATTATACTGGAGGGCTATTGCTGACGTGCCAGCGTCAGCAAAGTTCATGCAACGCCAAGTCAAAGTGTACAGCAACAGGTAGCAAGCGAAAGAGATGAGTAACCTTTAAAAACAAGTGGGAGTAGAATTTGTGGTAGCAGCCGGTAGAAATAAGTGGAACTTTGTTACGTTTAAAAATTATGCATATAATTTTTTTGCTTGAATGTTGTGCATTACTATTACCGATGTGATACGGATAATATGCCTAAAAGAATTTAAGAGTAAGAAGATGTAATAATATGTCCTCATAATAACACATTACGTTATTCTACATAGAACTTATTGCGACGATAATTTCTTTTAGAATGCGATCAGGCAAAATGCTACGAATGATTCACCTGTAATAATCGCCGTCGTATTGGAAGTTTCATGTTTAAAGTTTAATGGCCAACTGTCAACACATCGTAAAACCTGTAAGTTTCGGGTCAGGTGTGTGCTGTATGATAAATGGCTACAGGCTGTGTTCATGGGGCATTATGAGTCATGAACCGAAAATCACAGGCTATGCTTAAGCTATGCTACAATTGACTTTTTTGAAGCAATATTTTATAAATAAGCATGAAGGACAATGATCGCGTGTAAGAAATTAAATAAAAGAAAATGAACTTCAGAGACAAATTCTCTCTCAAAAAAAACTGTCCTTTTTCATGTAATTTTCTTCTCATTTTCAACTTCCTCTTTTGTGTTTTCATTGTTAACGGTTTGCTTTCGCGTTTTCTTTTTCGGCTCTAAGAAAAGATGTCCGTATACATCTAGATGGCAATGTTACCTTTGCTTAAAAGGAGTTTACTGCCTGCACCATCTTGTTAGCTGTGTTGACAGAGCGAGGTGAGAAATGATAATAGAAAAAAGGTTAAATAAAACGGAAATGGTTAGGTTTGGGATTAATATTTCCAAACAACATTTTCCTCTTTGCGTTGCGTTCAAGTTCAAGAGCGGATTTTTAACAATAAGAGGACGGGCAGCAAACATACCACAAGTCCTTAGAAGTGCATAGTGCATGATTAAAGCTAGTAATAAGGCTGTGTTATAAGTTTCGTTCGTTGTACTTTCAAAAATCTCCCACAATAAAAGAAAACGGCAATGTGTATGTTTACTATGGCGTGTCTTCTTTTGTGTTTCTCCTTCGCTTCTTAGTCATAGTTTGCCAACCTATTATTTGCAATTGTCTGACAAGTCTCAATCACTCCTTTTTTAAATTGAACAAAAAATTATATCCTCATGTTTACATAACAAACAAATGAAAATTAAGTAGTTGATTATCAAACCCACCTTTTGGACGTGTCCGAGAGTACATTATCATCATCACAAAACCACATTTAAGTCGTTTCTTTCTTGAGGAAATTACTACATACATATGTTGTAGAGGGGCTATATGCATCATGCATGATCTCTAATAAAAATCAAAAAATTCGAAATTCATTGTAAGCAGGCATTATGTCATGAATGGCCAAGAAAATCACGAAAATAATCAGCAGACGAGTAATGACTTTTTTTCTTCGTTTTCGTAACAATAATTTTTTTGCGTATGTAGCTCTGCTTATAGGCTTCTTTCCTTTAATGACTTGTTATGCAATGCAGCAGGCAGCAAGTATGATGCTGAGTAAAAGCAAGAGTAAAATGGAAATATTCTTGTACTTCATTTTTGCTACCCTTTTTTGTAGATTTTTGTACAAAAAAATCGTTAATGGTTTGCCAAATTACAGAAAATTTACCCTGCCCACATAAGTCGTTCAAGCTCAGGTTTGCCAGCCGCTGTGGATTTCATTACATAAGCTAATTTCCAACTGCGGACAGGGCATCATTGAGATAAAATAGACAGGAGAACATTGACAAAAGAAATTAAGGATGAAAAGTAATCAGTGTTGCTGTTACAAAGGGGATGATGCCCGTGGCTTGGTCGTTATTTCGTGCACAAGGCAGTGATACGATGATGGATTCGTTTTTAAACTGATTAGGTTTTTGCTATTTTTTTCTTTCGTGGTGAAACCTTGAAATAGGATATGGCTTGATGTTATGTTGCAAAAGCTTCTTATTTTGAGTGCGGTTGTGACAGATGGGAGAGGAAGCTGTAAAAAATGGGCCCTAATGATATATGTTGCTATAAATTATAAAATTTCCAGGCTCAGTACTAAATTAAGTTTATGTCAATAGGTATGTACGTTATACTTACTGCAAATTCATTGTGTTTTCGCACTGGCAGTTTTGCTATGAAGCATTATAAATTGAAACGGGAGAAGCCATTGTTAGCGAAAAAATGTGAAATCTATTTGTAAACTTGAAGAAAACCAATTTCCCTTTTTGTGTCGGCCTACCATTTTCTAAAAAGTTATTTTTATGTAAGATGATACCCAAAAAAAAGTTTCTCATTAAAGTTTGAGTTATACGTGCGTTGAAATAATAATGGGAGATAAAAACTTCTTGTTATTCTTTTTTACTGGTATCAATCGTGGTATCACCTTCATTTCATGTGTTCATGAACGGAGAGGATGTAACAATGATATGATTACGTTGATACGATGTCTCACAAAAAAATTGAACTAGAAGAAACACTTCACCTGTTATACCCCCCATCATCCATGCCCACATTAGTTTTGTTTTAGAAGTGGATGTGACACTGGCGGTGTGAGCTTGTAAGCCAAGTCAGGAATATCAAATTCATAATGATTATCATTATCTTTCTGATTCCTGTTACATGGAACACACAGAACAAAAACACGCATTAATGTTTGATTTACTCACACACACTTGAAATATTTTATTGTAGCTTCTTGGGAATTTTTGGGGACATGGACATGACACAAGGGGTGATGGGAACCAAAATGAAAAAAAGTCGTTTGTAAGATTGTAAACTTTGAAGTCAGCGGAAGAAAAGGGTGCTGTTAATAAGGCGTGATTGTTGAATTTATGAAACCATTGTCATCATTATCATCGTCACACGTACATGTATTAGTGAAGCATTATGCAATATAGAAACGCAGAGTAAACCAAACTTAAATCGAAGGGATCAACAACTTTTAATACGTTTAATGAAATTTGGGATTTTTAGTTTAAAGAGAGATTTTTGGGTGCACCAATTCTGACTCTTCCCATTTCCTGTTTCAAACATGTATGTATTCTCTTGAAGCATGATCAAGATCATTAACTACAGATTAAATACAGACTCTACACCTACCAATAGTCTTATATTGACTAATCTATAAAACGTAATCATGCAGCCTTTTAGTACACACAAAAGACTGATTTTTACGCAATTGATACGGATGATATAAAAAAAGAGTGTTGAAGATGACTTCGACCTTTTTTTATTTCAAAAAGAATGACTGTTCGAAAAATTTACTGACGCAAAAGATATTTTTACGATCGATTTGATGAATACAACAAAAATGTGTACACTACACGTTCACTCGTGTAATTTACATGGAGTAAGTCACACTCTTCTCCGTCATCTCATTTCATTACACACATTTTCGTACTCAAACAAAGACGCTTTTCTTGAACAACGCCGTTCTTTCTTATCTTATTCAAGATGACTTTGACAACCAAACCAATGTAAATCCGTTCCACTCTCTGATATGGGATGACTTTGAACGTATGATTTACTCAGAGGATGTAATCAATAACCATGACTTTTAAAACACATTCATACGAGACACATTTCATTTCCTTGGACGTACCCGTCCCTCCCGCCTTACTAATTTATTTCTGATACGATTCCTTCTTCATTGTCTTTTTCTTCAATCATATCGATCCGTACACGACCAATTCGTAGACATTAGTTGCATTAGAGCATTATTAAATCAATTCATTTTACTGTTATGTAGGACGATACTTTATGATTTTATTTGATGATGTCTGTCTTAATGTTTGTTGGGCAAAAGTCAAAGTCTCATTCTTAGTGACTTGTAAACCAAAGAAATCCATGTTTACTTTATGCTACTTCAATAGATCGACTGACGATCAGTTTAGTGGTATTAATATAAAGACACACATTATTGAATTGTATTGTACTACTGTCCATCAAGGGCATTTGACAGGTAACACAGCTCTGCAATCAAAAAATGAGGAAGATGAATAAAGGAGGAACTTCAAGCAACAGACAAAATGCAGACAACATATCTTTTCAAAGAGATAAAAGAAATTTGTCTGTCTCCTCTTTTCTGTTCCTCAAATTATGCATATTTAATATACTAGTTGACTTATTTTCTTGGCTTTATTTCTTATTTTCTTATATATATGCAAACATACATAGATGCATATAATATTCAAATTTTCAACTGTTTTGATATGAAAAAATCTAACCACATATTCATAGCTCATCTCTTTAAAAGCCGAGCATAGTAAAATGATGTATGAATCAGTTTCCTTCCACTTTTGTGGTTAGCTATATAAGCCATGCCTGACTTTTATCGTGATTTGGATTTGGAGTGGAGTTGAAATAATAAAAAAGGAAGAGGCTTTACGGAGACAGGACTATCATTTTCATCACCAGAGAATTAACAAGAAGGCAATGAAATGTATAGTAAAATTGGATGACTGCATTGTAAAATGACGATTGTGATGAGTTCTTCCTACTTCTTCCTTGCTTTATTCTCCAGGAAAAAACATGCTAACAAATATTTTGTAGTAGTGTTATATATTTTGAATGTTTATAAAAGGCATTGACTATGGCTTCCGCGAGAATATTTAGGTATCCGCCTCCCTCTTATTGAGCTTGTAAATCTCAATCAGTAACGATATAATTAACATGTACTCCTATTTTATTGTATTCATATCTTTATAGAAGTGAAAATCCGGTTTATTGAATCCAACTATGTTTTCTTGATTTAAAGTAAATAATAAAATAAAAAGTATCACAGACAAAAGGATCATAAAATGATAAAAGTTTGGGATATCGTGTCTATTTCATGGCCATGAGCTCTCTTAAATTAATAGGCGTTTCTTCTGAAGAATATTATATTAATATCTTGTGTGAAAATGAGACAAAGAAGGAAAACCAGGAATTGAACCAAAGCTAATATTGAAAATCTGTATTCAACCGATGAGCTGTGTAAAGTTTAAACTAAGCCAGATAACAGATTTTGGAAGAAAAAATAGAGCCAAGAAACCGTAAAAGCTGACACGATAATGTCAAAAATTTCAACAATATTTTTACTTTCGTTTGGTTTAGCAACATGCATCATTTCAAAGAAAGGTATTACGGTTACGGTTTATTAAGATTACGGTTTACGTATTTAAGGAAGATTATGGTTTTATTAGCTTTCATTGTCCAACTCGGCTGTATTTGAGCATGCATGAGCAAACTTATCGTAAACAAATCTACATGAGGTATATTGTATTTGTCACATGAGAGAAGATGTAATGAAATTTTTTAGCTTACAAAATGTGTTGCATGTGAATTTTACGTGAGATTCGGAAACTTAGTTAGATACTTTTGCTTAAAGTAAACAAGGAAAGACGTAAACGTCTTCATTACAACTTTCAGCTAGCTTATAATTTTTGGCTTCGAAAGCAAAACAAGGAAGTGGGGAAATGTTGGAATTTGGAATGCAGGGGTATATTCTGTCTCTTCTAGTATTTGCAGAGTCGACGAAAAGACGGATGTTTCAAGCAAGCTTTATCATTTTTTTTTGTCCAGGACATGTGTGTAGGAGATCACAGAAGATTTTTGGTTTTCTTCGAGGATTTAGCGTATTTACAATGAGCTTAAAAGATATTTTGGGAAATTTAGAAAATAACATTTCTGACAATGGCATTGTTATCTCTGTTATGTATGTGGATATTTACTATGTGCTGTAGAAAATATTCTTACGATGCGGTAAAAGATTTATGCTATTTGATTAAAAGTGACAATACGTTTTCTGGGAATTTGTATAAACTTGAAGCGGAGTAAGTGTCGTAGTATTTTAAAAGACATGATCTCAGAGAAGATTTTTGAATTAGTGCATTCATTCAGTATTTATCTTATCATTTAATCATAGCCTTTCATTCAGCAAAGTTTTCATCTACTTCCGTAATTGTTAGTTTGTGATTGAAACTTGCTAGATTTATTGTATTTTTCAAAGAATTGCAAAGTAATGCAGTAAATATGCGAATGACAATTTCACCCGCTACATACGCACTTTTCGTTTGCGAAAAACTGGCATTTATCCAGATTTTTTTTGTCGGAATACTGAACTATTAAATTTTATCCACATTATCAGTATAGTATGAACTAATTCACACGTTTTCGTGGAATTTCTTCATTTAAATTCTTCGATTTCACACCTCTAATCACTCATTTGTTTTATTAGAACTTAATATAAATTTAATGCGTTAAACATTAGAGAAAGCAAATACGGAAATTTGTAAAACTACATGTAAATGTTGCAGAAATTTTAGAGAAAAAATATGCCAAAATTATTTCATTTCAATAGGTTTGAAGATGCAAAAACTCATGTTTTATCTTTACTACATTCTAAAAATACAGTTACGTGTCACTGAGTTCATGTGAAAGATTTTATACCTTGTTGAATAAATTTTATATATTTTTTACTTTAAGCCTATAAATTACTCAACACTACCAGCCAGGTGTCAAAGTATTGTTGCATGATACAGATTCTCAGTGAGAAGTACCGCAGCACCCATGATGAGTTACCGATATTTCCCAATCATTTGCGGGAACCACATAACGCTAAATAGAACCTAAACACCTTATCATATAGACAGTAACAATGATTATGACATAACCTGACACCTTTTTGTAGCCTAAAAAGGAATTTATTGATGCAGTAGAGGAATGCGCATCTTGAAACCTGACACGACATCAAATCTCTGAGGGGGATTTCAAATTGGTTTCACGAAGAGCCCCGTTTTTCATGAATGTCGATTTTTATATTTATCGTTATGATGTTTTCAGTTAGCTCAGTCAGCATTACTTTGTATTCTCGTAAATATCGTTTGCGAATTTTTTTGAAAGCTACAAATACCATTGCGAAAACACAATACAGTCATGGTACAACAAAAGGCATGATTATACTCAGGTATATCATTTGTAGATTATTTCTAGACAACCTAAGAAACTATTACGCTTTTCATATCTTCCAAGCCTAAGATTTTATATCATACCAATATTTTGGCAATAGGGTGTGTAGGCTATACATTAATTGATCATAGTCTAAAGGTCTAAGGTGCCGAATTTTGATGTGTTTAACGGTGGGGTTTGGAGCTGCAAAATGAACAGTCAAGGCAGTAAACGTTCACGAAAAATGAAAACCTAAAAATAAACGATATGATGAACATAATGGAATTTGAAATTGTACTGAATAAATATGTCTACGCACTATTTAAATCTTTGATTTCTTGCAATCAGAATGGTCAATTTAATTATGCTCTCAGTTGCATAACATAGCATAGGTATGATATGCCTCGGTGAGCCCAGTGCAGATATTTGTACTGAAAACACATCTATCATCCGTCAAAAGCCGATTGGATAAAAAACCCTATTTGAAGAATCTACTAGTTATTTTAAAACAAGTAGACAAAATATATGGAGTTTTTTTGTATTTCTTGACTTGAGTCAATTTCAAAGAGTTTTTAGTAAACCTTTAAATAAACAAGCTATATTAAGTAAAAATTCCAAAGTGTTTCAGCATGAATGGCTATTTATTTTTGTTGAGAATAAAGAATGAAGATTCATTTCAATATGATCGTATTTTTACAGCATTTTTTAATACCACAGTAAAAGCAAAATAGTTTCTACTTCTACCAGGAATATAAGGGCACTTATTGATGTGGATGATG
>JAQFXM010003020.1:0-21992 GCA_034693345.1 Entomobrya multifasciata | reverse complement strand
TGGTGGCTGATAATGATACCCAAATCCTAAATCACGCATTTTCTGCACCCTCGTTTGTCCTGAACCTGGCTTTTGTGTCAAAGAGAATGGAGGTGGAACGTTTCCTTTCCACTGAAAATGGAAGGAAAACATTTTGGTGAAAAGATTCATTATGAATTCGTAATTTTAATGTAGAAAAGTACGCATCTGCATGCAAATTGCATAAAAATTATTATTTACGGTAGCTTCATAAACAGTTCCTGCAATCAAGTCGTGATTTTTTTCATTGAAAAGCTGTATCAGGCCAGTTGCACGCATTGTAACCTTTGATCCAGCTTCGTCCTTCAACTGATTGTCATTTCCACCTCCACTGTTTGCTTTGACGTCTCCTTCGTCATCTACAGCCATTGGAGAGTTTTCACCGACATCCTGTTTGTCGTCTGTCATGTTTTCTTCACTTGCGTAGTTTTCGTTGCGCTAATTATCAATTATGTTACTAAATACTACTTATGTTGTACTGCAATGCTTTCACTGTTTCACTTCTGCAATTTTTTGGAAACCAATAATTCTGACAACAGAAGGTCAGGGATTTCTCCATTTTGCATAAAAAATGCCAAGACATTGGAAATTATTTTTATACCCGTTTCCATAGCAAAAAAAATGCATCTTCAGAAGAAAAAGGCAACCCTTTGACCCAGGGCAGCGTGAATAAAATACTAGACAAGAAGACACTATATGCATACCCGCACCATTGGTGCTATGCAAAAGTGTCTTCTGACAATCAGATAATGAAATCATGCAGAAAGAATTGGCCCTTTGAATTACAAAATATCTCATTTCATTACTATTTTTAAGCTGATTTATGACAGACGTTTGGTTCATTAATAACTCTAAGAGTGGTTATTCATTTTTATAATGACGACATTCATGGTATTTACAAACACATGTAACAAAGCAATTTGCTGTACATTAAAACTTCCAAGAGTTGAATTCGGCACAAAAATTGTCATAGAATGCATCTATTCTTTGTTCCAAATCTGCAGACAGAGACTAAACAAAAGCATTGCCATTGCCGGTGAACATAAAACATATAACTTGACTCAATGCCAAATTAACTGTACAGTGCAATTCAGCATGAAACCTGAAATCCCATGATTTCAGCATTTTCCCAAGATCACGTTTACAGTTTATGACTTTATGACTAATGACGAAGTAGTAAAGAACTATGTACAAAACGTAATCATTGTTTGTTAAAATATATTTTTAGGAATAACTTAGATATTTTGCATCTTTTTCCTTCCACTACGACTATGGATAGAAATTCGATGCCACATACCAATTACATATAATATGAGAATATTATAGCGAACATCTAGCTAAAATACAAACAGTCATGAAATTTGATGCATGCACTTATCATGGCTATCTTGTTAGATCTATATTGATTATCATTCTGCACACATCACTACACATTTTATGTTGACTATTGACAGATGCATAAATATATTGATAAACATCACTTTTATTCTTGTTCAGCAAAAATGACAGTTACTCCCTGACAGATTCTCCTACTGTGATAGTATTATGTAGAAAGCTCCGTTTTTTTTCTCAATTTGCGTACAATAGAACACTTTACGAAACAAGTAAGCAAACACATTAGAGCACAACCAATTTAAACCAACACTATTTTCCTTAAATGTATTATTATTCAAATTGTCCTCTCTACCTTCATTGGACCTTGAAACACTTGGATTATTTGAAAGTACTGACAACAGGGTCGTCTTTTAATGTTGACATTTGAGTCATATTCAATATGCATGCAAATAAATACCACTAAATTACCTGTCTAAAAAGTTTTCTTTGTCATGTATGCATTTAACATTGCTTTCATGCACAACGTACCTTCAAATGATCGATGCCGATATTTCTGCCAAAGTTATTCCCATTCTTATCAAATACAATGAAAAGGTATGCCATTGGTTGGACTTGAAGAACCATAAGCTAAACTATCTAACAAGCCATCAAAATAAAATTCTTTTAAAGACTCGTCGACAAAACCAGATAACATCGGCATACAGTTGGTCGGGTTTGAAGGAGCAAGCCCTTAAATATCTACTCATATTGCTTCGCTTTTAAGCATGAGTGAAGTTAATTACTGTGGCAGATCACAAAATATAACCTGTCATACATAAATGATCTATATTTTACGAGATAAACACATATAATTAAACGTAACTTTGTATTTTTAAATAATACATTACATTTTCACCGAAATGACATCGCATTTAATATTTTAATCCCAAGCACTTAAGTGACAAAAGTGTTATTATTTGTTATTTGACATACAACAAAAACTTTCCCAGAAATCCAAAAGCTTGTTATTAAAGAACTTGCCTTTTTTTCCTTTTATCATAAAGTATGGATTTAAGTTTTATCTCTTGTTACTTCTTTATCAATTAATACGAGGTTTAGTGTTCCACTTTTTTTCGCCCAAATAACTCCCGAAAAACTGCTTTCTTGTTTACCAAAGCATGATCAATCTTCAAGTGTCAAATTAGACTCGGACAAAGCAAGTTGTGGTTATTTTTTACTGTTCTGTTACAAAAAAGTAGATCATTCGAATAATTTGTCAATTCAAATGTCAACTGGAAACTGATCAGTTGTTTGGTACAAGTACGATGAAGACAACATTTTTATTCGTTTCTCTGTTTGGGGCTACCTGTGTGTCGCTTCTGTAAGTTTATACAAGTATCTGTCTAGAAATTAAGTACATGCATACGGATTTAGTTTTTAGTTCATTGTGAAAAATGTACGGCAATTTCTTTATCTTAGGCAAGAGGCTTCCGCATCCCCGTATACCTATGTCTGTGAGGACAAAAAATGTCTTCGGAAATTGAAAGACGATGCTACGGTGGCCGAAACCAGCATTGACGTATGCAAGCTCAATTGCGATGATTTAGGAAGTCTTTGGCCAAAACCAACTGAAGTTAGTTATTAAGTAACTTTGTTTTAATGTTCGCCTTGTTTTTTCAATATTTTGACCATCACCTAACTAATTTTTGCAGGTGGTAAGCATTGGAAAAGAAATTGTCTCAATTCACCCCGGCAGCATAACTCTTGAAGATTTGTCTTCTAACCCTGCTCCAATCCAAGAAATGCTGACCAAGGCTTTCACCATATTTCAGTCGTACTTATCTAAGGTAAAAAATGTTTGTGTCTTTCATATTAAATAAATTTGAAATATTTGTCGATGAAATTGAAATCCAAAACACTTTCTAATTAACGTTATCGTTCTGTTTGATGGTAGATGAATTCCTCTAGTACAATGAAAGAGACTAGAGCTGATTCGCCTAACAAATTGGAGGTCCACATTGCCGTGTCAGATAGCACGACTCAACTTGGCTTGAGCTTAAATGAAACCTACACTTTAAAAATATCAAATTCAACTTCAGATGATGTTGTAAGCAATTTATCAAAATGCAATGCATAAACATGTGCAAAATGTACGTTATAATTAGCTAACGTACTTAACTAATCAATTTTTCAGGTTACTATTATCGCCAACATTGCGGCACCTACTTTCTTTGGAGCTCGACATGCTCTTGAAACTTTAAGTCAGTTAATTGCATACGACGATGTAAATGACGAGTTTAAGGTAAATCGAGCATAGTTTATTTCTTTTAGGAAAAATGGATAAAAATAATGAACTACAAGTAAAATATATTCGTTGCATATACGTTTCTTTCTTTATAATACAGATTGTAAGCAGCGTTGACATATCAGATGGACCAGTTTTTCCATATCGTGGGGTAATGATGGACACTTCCAGAAACTTTTTCTCTGTTGACAAAATTAAAAAGTTGATTGATGGAATGAGTTACAATAAACTTTCCATTTTTCACTGGCATATCACTGACACACATTCCTTCCCGATGGAGATCCCAAGCAGACCAAAGGTATGAAATGTTTATTGAGGATGACTGGAGTGGTATACAAAATAGTACTTAAAGCTTTATCAAATCGTTAATGTTTTTATGATTCAAAACCATGAGCATATATTTTCATAAAAAAGTCATTAGTCATCACTAAGCATAAAATTGAAAGCCATAATATTTTACGACCGTAGATTTGACAAAGTTAAATTTTATTTACGAGAAAAAGTCTTAAGTATTTACTTTTATGTATTTTCTAAATTAAAGATGGTGGAATACGGGGCTTACAGAGCAGATAAAATTTATTCCGTGGAACAAATAAAAGATGTAGTTAGCTATGCGAGACAAAGGGGCATAAAAGTAATCCCAGAGCTTGACCAACCCGCTCATTCCGGTGAGTTGAAATAAAGTATGCCGAATAAATAAAGCTTGTTGTGAATTCACTTTAATTAAATTGACGCATGTAAATACACAGGTTATGGTTATCAATGGGGCGCCAAGGATAATCTTGGCGATTTAGTTGTTTGCGTTGAAAACGAGCCGTGGTACGATTTCTGTGTCGAACCTCCATGCGGACAATTAAATCTTGTGAATGACAATGTCACCGCAGTTATTGGTATGAACTAGTTAATTAAACAATCAATAACTCTACAGGATGTCATACTTACAATGACGTAAATGTGTTGTATTTGCATTGGGTTATCCACAGGGGACATTTATACTGACATGATGGCTATGTTTGACAATGATATCTTCCATATGGGAGGAGATGAAGTGGACTTTCGGTGCTACAATGACACCAAAGAAATCACTGATTATATGAAAGCCAATAATTATTCATTAACAAGTGACGGATTCTATCAACTATGGGGAGAATTTCAAAACAAAGGTATTGTATACATGAATGAACATGGATAGAGAATTTCGAAATCTCTACTAATAGAGTCATGTTTTAAATTAATGTATTCATATTACTATATTATAGTTCTTCAAAAGCTTCTCAACGCTAGTTCTAACCCAGACACTCAGGTTATCATGTGGACATCTGGGCTGACGCACCCTGATCGGATTGATCAGTATTTGGATAAATCTAGATATATAATCCAGGTTTGGTCTGAATGTAAGTAATTAAATGATTATGAAACTGGATTGTGACACACTAAAGGAACCCAGTTTTCTTTCAAGTAAACCAAAAGGACAATTTGAAGTATTTTTTTCTATCTGTCAACAAACTATTTTTTATCTATTATGTTTAGCTACTGACGAAACAATTGGTGGGGTGTTGCAAAAAGGATATAAGACGCTGTTTTCAAATGTGGATGCTCTCTATTTGGACTGTGGTTGGCAAGCTTGGCTTGGAAATGGACATAATTGGTGTTCACCCGTGAAAGGCTGGCAGGTGGGAGGTTCACCATATCATTTTAATTATTGGGCGAATTAAATATTTATGCAAAGAAAAGTAAATTAATTACCAATCTATATTTATTCTTAGACCGTTTATGATAACAACCCAGAAAAAATCTATGCCAAATTTACCAATGATTCAATTGCTGGAGATGCAGTTCGAAGTGGTCAAATTGTGGGTTCTGAAACGCCACTGTGGGCAGAACAGGTTATATTTTAAACTCTCATTTTCACTATCGTCATATTACACACTACATATTCATTTTTTTAAATGATTTTTAAAAAACTTTGATTTTGATTAGGCTGACGACCACGCTTTGGAAAGTAGAATTTTTCCTAGAGCTGCTGCCCACGCTGAAAGATTGTGGTCCCATCCGGAAACCACGTACGCGGAAGCTGAATACAGAATGGTGACAAACAGAGACAGATTGGTTACTCGAGGCATCGCAGCCGATAGCTTGCAACCCGAATTTTGTATGCAGAACCAGGGAAAATGTTACGCTGAAATTAGGTTCATTCAATAAATTATCATTTGGCATGATATGATAAAAGCATAGCATGAGCATGATAAAAATAAAGACTATATGATTAACGCTTATCATTCTGTTTCATGTATTATTTATTTTTTGACATTTTATCGCGTAAGTACTAAAAAATCGATTATTTCTATGCATGATAAACAGCACCACGCCCACCCCCTGTTATTACTACTACCCCAAAAACTTCAGGCACAAGAAGTATCCAAGAAGTTCCGTTTGTGGCATTCGTTATCGGAACAGTAATGATGATAATAAGTCAGCTTACATAACTGTCCAACAAATGGACAATGAGCCATGTGTACAGTACAATGCATTGGAATATAACATTTGTTTTAATTGTATAAATAAACTAAGCCAAGACATACTTCTTATTTTCTGTTTTAACACATTCATAAAAAAATTGATTTTTACCCAGTTCACTTTGTATGTATGTATTATGATTAAATTGATGAGTATGCTGTAAATCTACTTCTAATGACTATACACACCGCACTTTGTATTTTAATTAATTTCAACTTTTTGTTAACGTTTATGTTGCTAATGTTTTAATAATAAATATACCTGACAGTATTATTGAAACAAAAAATTACCCTCTGAATATAAATCTCTTGTGTACTTTCACTGTTTTTGAAAAACGTTATAAATATATATGAACGTTTCCATATTTTCTAGCATTTCCAGGACCACTTTGTTTTAAAAGTTTTAGATTGACATCCTTTTATTGATTATTTCATTTATTTACGCTACCTATTTTCTTATGTATGAACTACTATGACCAAGGCGCATCTAGAATTTCCTGTGCGTTTACTGGATTTTTAATAATCAAAGCGCTATCATCGCAGAGCCTATTGTCCCCTTGAGTCACCTTAACTAGAATCGCTAAAATATTACAAGTTTCAAATCTATAATACGATTGATTATTTTGTAGCATTGCAAACGAAATTGTGTAATGAATGCTCCCAAGTAAGCTTTATTAATTAAGTATGATGCATAGCAAATCAAAGAAAGTGGTGAATAAGGAGAAACAAGGCCATCAGGAGAAACATGCCAAGGTACAATCGGGGGGAGAAGGTTCAACAAGCGATGTTAATAATCCTAGGAAAAGCGCATCAGCGGATGGACCTCGTACGTCGAGATCGAAAAAACTCAATGCCAAAGAAAATAGTGAAATGGAAAGAATAGAAGAACTTTGTAGGGAATTCGGCGTTCCAGATCCCGGCGAATTGTACATTATTCCGCGTGATTTTGAAATTACAGGAAACCCGAACCTGACGCAATTTGATATGACAATGCCGGAAGGTCTGGCTAGATGGGTATGGAAAATTAATTAGAACTGACAATACAAACTTTCACTGAGAAGACTTTGAAAGTAAGTCCTCACTCCTCATGTTAAAATTGAATTTAGATAGACGAAGACGAGTATGAATATACTGTTGGTCAAATCAATTCCTTTTTTTCGAGTGCGGAAGAGGTAGACTGTAGGACTGTTTGGAACGGTGTGTGCAAATTTTTGACATGTTTTATGATACGGGCTTGTCAAAGGACAAGAGCAGAAAGGGTAAGCGTAGTATATGGTTTGTAGATGTATTAGATATTTGACCAGTTGAACCAATTAACTATTTTTGGCTTTATTCGGTGTAACAGGCTATTATTCGGGTGAGAAATTTTATTTTGCATCAAAATCAAGATGTTTACCATCCAAAAGGGTTTCATATAGTGGAACCGGCCGCACGTGGATTACGGCATGTAAGCTTGTAGGCAAAAAAGTATTTTGTATGTATATTTTCGAAAGGATTGTATGAAAAAACGATATCTTTTAACAGTTAGAGTTTAGAAGCATAACGTACTATTCTATGAAATACTTTTTGGATCATGAGGACGAAGTTCTACTTTCTGATTCGGATGGCCATCTTCTTCATCATGGACACGATGATGAACCTAAACAAGGTCATCTTCAAGCCCGTGGAAGTGTAATGTCACATTTTTAATTTTTGAAATTACCTAAGGTGAATACTGAATATCTAAAAATTACGTAGGAGAGCCGTATTTCCAAATAAAAACTTTCTCCTTCAAACGATATTAAAACAGTAGCATGGCATGTAAACCCATATTCATTCCCTTGCACGCTATTTTCATTATCGAGCATGACCGACCATATTTGCGAATTTGAGATGTAAGTTCATCTAGTACACGCGACACGTGCACCCCACTGAAACTATTGATTTTAAGGACAATGATATTTTCGTACCCATACCGTCTCAAGTTGATGTGTCTGGTACTTATAACGTAACAGGTACACAAACTGCTGTCTTATTATTGCAAGGCAAGCATCATACTCGAGGAAGTCGAAATTAATAATCAACTCAATTAAAATATAAATGAGATTTCATCTAGCTGTTCGCCACATATTTTAGGCTAGGCATATTCCATGTCATCCACATCCAGTTTGGCTTGGCAGGCAATCAATGCCCGTTGATGTAGCCCTGGGTGACTTCTAACAGTAAAAAGTATCGTTTATTGTTCATTCATAGTAAGTAATGGTTGATTAAACAGCTTCAAAGACCATGCACACATTTAAACCTTTCCCAGGATATCAGGTTTCCCGAATTAGGGTACTAGTAGGTTTCCAGTCAATAGTTAATTTTTTAAACAATACTTGAGTGGTTTTCAATTTTTATATGCCACATACTACATACTAAGCAGCTATAGTAAATCCCCCCTTTCCAATACAGTTCTCAGTGAAGTGGTAGTTGCAGCAAAGATCTAGTCCTGGTAGCGCTGTCAATAAGTTGCAGTGCTTTGGAAAGTGATGTTGGAACTGTCATCGTTTAACATTTAACTTTTTACAATAACAAACGGGGATCTTGGAAAGTATAGAATAACTTTTCACTGACTTTGCTTACTTTCGTTCATCCATCAGTAAAGAGCTTTCACTGAGGGATTGAACTCACTGGAAAACTGCAGAGAAATTGGTGACGACATCTTGAAGTCTACATAACAGGTAACCCATTTTAGAAAATATAAGCATTCATGCATCCATTTTAATTTGTTTTATGAGAACCAAATAGTAACAGAAAAGTATACTAAAAGCACGAAATATTTTAGGGAACGATTTACATAAATTATACATAATACACTTCATGTCTAGTCTATACTCATCGATATTTTATGCAGTTCACGTGAACCTGCGCTGCGTATAAACACGGGCATTGCGTTTTGCATTGCGAACTACCTACTCATCTATTTATTATGTATTGCGTAAAATTGTCTGCGTAAATGAGATTGTTATTTATGTGATTTTTTAAACACAAGGTCCACCCAAATTTCCATTAAATTTTCATACATAAATTTTTCATTTCAATTTGTCAAAACTATAAAAAGATATCGCACAGTTGTATTTCAAGGAAAAATTATGACCTTTTATAGCATTAAAAATACTAGTAAATTAACTGATCGATTTGTTACGTCGCGGCGTATTTCTACTTAATTGACGATTTGTTTATTGACATTCCCTCGTGGTAAATAGTAGGAAAAATTATTCTACATCATTTATTGCGATTCGATGCATGCTCTAAACGAATTAAGGTATCTGTAAATATAGGATCATAATTTCATATAATGCACGAACGCTACTCACAACAACTTTTTAATGAGAAACATCCTAAATCGCAATTTTAAGACATAGTTTAGCTTACAGGTGGTTATGGAGGATGTGTCATATGGCAAGCGTAGCTAAGCTATCTTTGTTAGACGCTGACGCATTGCCACCAATAACTTGTCATCATCGACCGCTGCTGTTCATCGTCCCAGTATCCATTCCACGTCCCATAACTGCGATGCAAAAAAAATCGCAAGTTAATAAAGGAAAACATACTTAGGTATATGCGTACATACGCAGTAGAGTTCCCTTGCATTGTTATTGTTAACAATGGCATCATACATTGCTGACACCACCAATTTTGCAGATCATGTTTTCATGTTATGCATCTAATCCCTACATAATTATAATCCTATTTGTTTGCCACGCAAAAATTCCCAAAATATTCTTTTGCTGTTGTAGAAAAAAACATGCTATGCAATGCAATGCTATTTTTTGTACATTGTCATCATCACCTGTAATAATACTCTTTCATGGGGATTGGGGAAGCCAAAACCATGCAAGAACTCTCGATTTAGCAACAACTGGGACATTTTCAAGGTTTTCTGTTATTCTCTTCTTTTGCTTACATTAATATTACACCTCCTCATCAATTCACTATTACTCAGTCAAGCAGTTCGGCGGTGGCTTAACTCTTTTGATTCTACTTGATACGCAATATAGTTACGCGCATTTAGTTTGTTCTAAATCATTATTATTGGGAGGATGGTGGTTAGCTGCATACTAATTTTATCATTACAGTCTGTCCATAGCTTTATCTTAAAACTCTACAAAACACCATAATATATTATTATATTATGTATATGAAACACAATGAAACACATTTGCAAAGATAGCAAAAATTGCAAACTGTATTGTTCCTTATCGCGCTACTTGCAAGCCTCGTTGCAATGTTGATTTGCGATTTGTGTACTTAATTGTACAAACGAAAAAGGATAGATTATTATAGAAAATTGATATAATCATAGGTTCATCGTTTTAATCTATGATATATGAACATGAACTAACTTGGTCCACATGTCCAACATAATAATATGCCCATAATATTAACATGCACATATCCATTCTAAATATTTGCTATCATCAGAAAATGGTCTAACATTTTTTTAGATGCTGCGGGCTATTCACCGTGTAGTAATAAAACACATCATGTATTGTCTTTATTTTGTCTATTTGCCAGCAACAGCAACTATAAGGAGCTTGTAGGGCGTAATATTGCACACATGCTCAAAAAAATTGTTTCGCTAACGGTCTATCACCATTTTTTATCTTCGTTTTTAGCATAAATGTTATATATCTTTTGGTTCGACATATTAGTATCCTTGTAAGTTTCGTATGTGTGACATCATACATTAGTTTTTTGAGCCATGAACTTGAATCCAAACAAGCAGACTGGAAAAATATGAATAACGAATAGTGTTCTTCAAAAATTAGACTGATACTCTTGTGGAGTGGATTCTTGTTTTTTTGAGCTGGTGATTGCTTGAGTGTCTACGTTTCAAGACGTTCGTTTCGTAACCGATGGTCTTGGGTGGAATAATATACGAAGCGTTTGCTAGTAAAATTCCATGTTTAAAAATTGAATGAACTACTATATCAACCATAAGGTTGTTTGTATGGCCAGACATCCATGCACAAAAGCATCACCCCACTCCCAAAAGTCCCAAATGCGTATGAGTTACTGAGTTTGTGGTGAACCAGTATTTTCTACTTTTCCAGAATTGTCAGCAACGTGCATTTTAGGGAACGAATATATCGTGTGCATCATACTGAGTAAACAATGATTCTACTCATCCAGATCATTTGTGGTTGTTGTACTGAAAAAAAATTTGATATAGGAAAGATAAGGATTAACACTAAAATTAACTTACATAATGTGTAAAATGTAATCAGTGATACATTTAAAGGAACTGTAGGACTAAAGTGATTGATTGATAAAAAGTTTTTATTTTTGGCTAAGTTGAGACATCATGTTAAACAAAGTCATTATTGATTTGTGATGAATCAGTTAAAAGTTTTGAACGATAATTTGGAAAACTGAAATGTGAATGCGAATAAATTCCAAAATGGTAAAACTCTTCTTTGTGAGCACGTAAATTGTAGTTCATTCATATATTTATGCACGTTCTTTGTTTTTGCAACGCAACTACACAGCGTAATTAATCGTCTTTGTTCTTGTGTGACTGGGATTATTCGTGTATTAAAATGTAAGTATGCTGCTAATCAATATCATTAGTCATCTTTAATGTTATTTTATATGAAGCTAATAAGTTAAGTAATATATAATTTTTGGACATAAATTGCTACTTGTGCATAGGTCAAATTTGATAAAATTATTTGAAACTTTGAATTCTGGAGTTGGAACTCTCCACTCGCACTCCAACCTCTGCAGTTTCTTTTATCATTCATATACACTTGCATTGAACTTTGTCTGATTAATTTGATTCATGGAGTTCGTACGACAACCTACTAACTAAAGTCACGTTTCTTGCAAGTGCTGACGATGAGTCTTTCGACTTTAGTTATTCAACCTATTGCACGTTGCACGTAGTGGACCTTGCACTGCTCTGTAAATACTTATGCAATCAATGAAAACAAGTTTTCTCCGTAATTCTCAAATGCGGCAATGTAACAAGAAGGTTCAAAAGATCATGTCATAAAACTTTCTGGACTTTTTGTATTTGTCTATGGATTTGCTCCACTTTCGTTTTGTTTTTTGCTTACTCCTAAACCGCAATAGTGTGAGTAACATTTGTTGCATGTCTGTAAAGTCAAGACGCAAGCGCTATAATATATGTATGTATGAAAATACAAAACAATAATATGCATACATGATTTTTCCAACAACTTTGTACATATATTTTTTTCTAAATTTTTCCAGCATAATAAAAAATAGTATTTGTACACTTGTGTGTTTGTCAATATTTATGACTTGTCATCATCATTAGCTATAATATAATTGTACATTAGATGATAAAATCATTTGTTGTACTGTATTCGTGAGAATAAGGTAACTAATTATAAATCAGTACGTTTTATCAAACAATAGTGCATTAAACTTTTTCCCATAACATACATATTCTCACTGGTTTACATTGGAATTTAAGTGGATGAAGTAAAGAATTCATTTTTAATCGTCAATCCTATATTTCATTCCACTGCAAACCACAATTATCGTTCTTCAAAGCGTAAAAGATAAAAAGTTAGCGAAAATTTTGGTTGGCTATCAGAGTGAATATCGTCTGATCATTTGAATGGATATAAATTAAAGAAATAATCTCCCTTGACCTCAGTAGTTTTGGGGTAGGATATCTATCCCAGCCCAATCTGGAACAGTTTCTCGAAGGTCTTATTTAATCAATTAAAGTTTTCGGCCTAAGATCAGCATTCCACAAAAAAGCTCTCGTGCTTTGCTGCTTGTGAGTTATATAATTATTTTATATTCCCATTCCCGTTTCATTACCCGTGAATCTAAATCTGGCAAACACTCTTAAAGATGTATAATTAGTCTTAAAATTTCACTCAACAGTTGTAACTGCAAGGCTAAATTTTAAGTAAACGTTGTTGTAAGTCTAATTTGGGAAAATATAAGGCATAATACAAATGTGCATATATGCTACTATATATAGTGTGTGTGCTTTCTAAATCAGCAATGCTGACACAGCATATTATTGATGAAATCTGACGGGATGAAAGACGATAACGTCAGCGTTTATCGCAAGGAAATAATATTATCCAACACATCACACGCGCTTCCGTTAGCCCTCTGATACATCATGACTATGCCAAAGACTACAGGCATAATTGGAAAGAAAGCCTTTTAAAGAAAAACCAAAGAATTTTAATTGATGTGATTCTTGTCTCTATTTATAATTACCACTACTAGAATTCTTGTGAGAAAATGCATTCTAAAAATGATGTTGATGATCTGGACAGAAAAATTTGCACGCAAATGCAAAAATCCATTTTATCTACTCGCTCATGATCATGCTAACAACTTTGGCCATTGGAGCTATGATGACTACAAAAATAAAATACAGTTAAAATTGAAACGTTGCACTATTTTTGTGTACAAACAAAACGTAATTATCTATATCCGTTCAACTTCATGTGTCACATAGTAGTGCTATATGTACATATCTGATATACTTGATATATACTTATATCAATCAATCTACTGTATCTTTAGTTCTGGAAAAAGGAGATCTCTCAGCTGCATATCTTCTTTTTTTCGGTGATATATGAGCGTACACAATTTAGACCTAGGCAAGCAGATACGCAACAGGCAGGCTAAATAGGCAGTTTTTTTATGAAGTCGAAATAAGTAAATTCACACATAATAAAAAAAACAATGTGTCACACTGTTCATGAGTGATAGCTCATCGCTATCTTTGATTTCGTTTCAATTTATGTCTGGATTTGTACATCTGCACAATGCATTGTATCCTCTGCAAGATAACGCCACATCCAAATACACGCAGACAGAATCATTTAGAAAGGGCACAATTATGATTATTAATATCAGGACACCCTATAATATACATACATACATTTATGTGCTACTGTATAACGTGTGCCTGTTGTACAATATATCAAGAAAAAAATGAATATTGTAAAGTGAACTTTAATCCGGCATCAGACCACCAGAAACTTTGCTCTTACATACGACCCTACGCATTTTGACATATCCCCACACATCACATCTCCAACACATTTTAGCATATAGACTTTTTTCTCCTTTACAGTAAAAACCTCATTATGGAAGGTTATATTACTATTACAAATACTTGTTGGAGTGTTCTATATATTCATCTTCATCATCGCATCTCCCATTCTTCTCTTCAGTCGACGAGTCAGTTGTGCGAAGAAGAACTATATGGAAAGCCACGCATTTACGTCTGCTTCATCCAGTCTCAGTATCGCGTGGTAAATCAAGTTGAATTGAAGAAGATGTACTTTACTCTTGGTTGGTTAGGGTTGGACAAATAAATTCAAAGTGTCCTTACTTCATTAAGTGAAACTTTATGAGCTCCAAGTTGACGTATAATCATTAGCAAACTGTTGAATGAAGGTGCAGTGCAGTGTAGTGGTTACAACAACTTACAACTGTTGACTGTGCTATTAACACAGAGAGAAAATAAGATGTACTAAAACCAACTGCTGCATACATCCATCCAAGCTTACTTTTTGTACTGTAGCATATATTACCATATCATGAGATTTACCGTGACTTTCCAGTTAGTTCATCATCGTGAAATTTTTGGTATAATCTACAAGAAGTAATTAGATTTCTGTGACCTAAATGATATCTACATGAAAACGAGCTTCCATTTGCTGACTTCACTTTCTTCAAAGAGCAGTGAAAAGTGATCATTCCTCGTGGGTCGGGAGTACACCTTTCAAACAAGGAGGTAATACTATTCAAAATACATAGTTCTGAGACTGACATCCATTTTATAGTTCAATATGCTCATCAGTATCTAGTTTCTTAATCTTGCACTTTGAATGTGTCTGGGGCATAGATAAAGAAACTAAGCTGGTCAGGTCAGATGAGCAAAGTACAATTAATTGGTAAAGTACAAAGAGCAAAAATGCAATTTGCAAGCAATTTTCATATTTAAAGTTCAAAGATATGGTGTGTGGTTGTTTTTTTTTAAATATCAGAGCAAAATTTGTTCACGTCAGTTTATATTGCATATATGCTTTTTTAAGTAGATTACATTACACACTTCTTATGCAATATCGACCGGCATCTCTGTACGATACGACCATGAGATTATAGCTTTGTTGTGCTAAACAAAGTAGCATTGTCCAATCCAATCTTTAATCCTACACTTTATCCAGAACAGGTTATGGTACATTACATGATTTATTCTGTGATTTTCGCATGCGCGAAATCAGTTCAAATCTAGTGTGCAGTGTGATTTTGTTGTAAATTGCACGCTGTTGCAGTTATAAAGATCATCATGTATATTAAAAAGTTATCCATTTAAAGTAATAAAAATTCTGCTTTGTTTAACAGATCTGAGAGTTACCGGTATAGCGGCAAATTTTTACTGGATGCTAAAAAATGGCTTTCCTTACGGCACTGCTCAAAGGATTTTTATGGGTGATCACCTTTCTTTGGGATTTCATAAGTCTACCATTCTATTTCATTTATCAACAACCGTGGAAAAAAGTTAGGGATTATAAAGAGCCAAAGGTAAGAAATTTTATTTTATGAGTTTTATATGAAGTGATTAGAGAACATTTAAAGCTGACATATCGTGACATCATATATCATAATGACTCAAGGAAATAGGAAACCGGGTTATTTGACACGTAGCGAAAATGAAATTGGATTAGGCAAACATTGATTTGCATGTATTGAGCTTAATTGTATGCAGTCTAATTTTAGCAATTAATTATGTTTCACTGATGTGAAATTTAATCTCAGAGATAATTTTGAATTCCTCTTCAATTTCATTGACAATGGATTGATGGCAATGGCTCTGGGATTTTGTTTTTATTATCTTGCCTGATTCAAATGAATGGTATTCAATATCCAATCCACGTGGATGTTTACTTACAATAAGAAAAATGCCATACCTATACTTAGGCAATTGAGAATGAAAAAGGATTTTCCCCTGTCAGTACTCGTTAACTTTAATGACTTGGCTAAATTGTTCAAAGGGCAGTTTTTCAGGGTCATATCACATAATTATTGATTGTATCAAATCACCCGTAAGCTACAATGCAATACTGTATCAATCACAATGATATTCAACCAAGGTGAATTTACATTGAGCTTAGGATGTTTCAGCTTGAGTGAAAATTGTGTGAAAAAAGAAGGATTGCGAAAGCATCTCTTGATTTCAAACAAAGCAGTAATATTAAATGATTCACAATAGAACTTAATGAATTTGTATGCTTGAATGACTGATGAACATTATCTTAGGTACTATTACAAGCAGATTTTATCTAATTTTCTTGGCAAAGTAAATAATATATCCAAAATTCTTCATTGGGTTTGATTTGAGTGGATAATGGGGAGAAATGAGACTAGGTGCATTTGGAAAAATAAGAAATGAATTAAAAGAACGAGCTGTCAAAGAACGATGTAATGTTGTGAAGAAGATGTATTGATGTTATAATTATTATTTATTTTCTAAATAATTAGGCACAAGCTGTTAGTCATGAAGGAGGTATCACTTATAGAAGCACTACGCCAATCTCGGCTATGCATATTGAATTGGAACAAAAGAAAATAGACACAATGGACAAAGTTTTCCAGTATGCTGTCAAACGAAATGGTTCAAAAAGGTGTTTGGGCTCCCGAGAAGTGATTGATGAAGAGGATGAAGTACAACCCAATGGAAAAGTTTTCAAGAAATATGTACTTGGAGATTATCTGTGGAAGACTTACAATGAGGTCGATAGACTAGCTGCTTGCTTCAGTAAGGGACTTCGTGAACTGGGATTGGAACCAAAGCAAAGAATCGCCGTGTTGGCGGAAACAAGAGCTGAATGGCTTATCTCTGCCATGGGCGCTTTTAGACAGAACATTACAAGTATGTCATCTAATTAGTCATTTATGCTTGCACCTGTAAATCGAATGAGTATAATTGCTAACTATTCTTTTCTTGAATTTGTGCAGTGGTCACCTTGTATGCCACACTTGGCGAAGACGCAATCATTCATGGCTTAAATGAAACGGAAGTTGAATTCGTCTTGACTTCACACGAGCAACTCCCAAAATTCAAAAATGTTTTGAAGCAAGCCCCATCCGTGAAAAAGATTGTCTACATGGAAGACCCCTTGACCAAAACAGATACATCCGGATATCGTGACGACGTAGAGATCCTCGCATTCTGCGATGTCATTGCCAAAGGAAGTCGTTCAAATAAGGGTAAGTATTTTTAAAACACATGGAAAATTTCCTCTAATCAACACAAAAGCTTGAATGAGGTTAACATTTTGATAACCCCATCTTTTTATAGGAACGAGTGAGCCATTAGCCGATGATATAGCCATAATCATGTACACAAGTGGCTCCACTGGTACACCAAAAGGAGTTTTGTTATCCCAGCGAAATATTTCCATTGCCATGATGGCTTTCTCTGATGCATTGGGACCAGTTTATTTGGATGACGTGTATTTAGGATATCTTCCCTTAGCTCACGTACTGGAGCTTATGTGTGAAGCAATTTGCTTCTTATCAGGCATTCCAATAGGCTACAGCTCACCCTTAACCATGATTGATTCGTCCAGCAAAATTAAACGAGGTTGTAAAGGTGATGCTTCTGTACTTCGACCAACTATAATGGCTAGCGTTCCTCTAGTTTTGGACAGGATTTATAAAGGAATTCAAGAAAAGATGAATAACAGTGGAGCAGTTCTGAAAACCGTCTTTGAATTTTTCTACAACTACAAATTGAAATGGTATTATAGAGGATATCAGACTCCACTCACAAACAGGCTTATTTTCAAACCAATCAGGACGGTTGTTGGGGGAAAGGTCAGATTGTTTGCTTCTGGTGGGGCTCCACTTGCTCCAGATGTACATGAGTTTATTCGAACATCCCTATGTCTTCCTTTGTTACAAGGTTATGGATTGACTGAAACTGCTGCATGTGCCACGATCTCACTTTGTAAGTGTTTTCCTAAAGAAAAATGTTCTCTAAAGTAAAAGCTTATAGGGTTTATAGCCATAAAAATCACATAAATCATTTTAATAACTTGTTTAATAGGTAATGATATGTCTACTGGTCGTGTCGGAGCACCTTTGGGCTGTTGTGATATTCGTTTGGTGAATTGGGAAGAAGGCAACTACACAGTTAGAGATAAACCTTTCCCCAGAGGGGAGATATTGATTGGTGGGGACAACGTAGCTTTGGGCTACTTTAAACTTCCAGATGCCACAAATCAAGAGTTTTATGAGGAGGATGGAAGGCGGTGGTTCCGCAGTGGGGATATTGGAGAAATGCAGGAGGATGGAGTTTTGAGAATCATTGGTAATTAAAAACTTACTTTTATGCAGTATTCATTTAAATGCAAGTTAAACTGGTAGTAGTGTATTTTTACATATTTTAATAACTTATTTGCTTTTCTTCTTTAGATCGAAAGAAAGATTTAGTCAAATTGCAGTTTGGAGAGTATGTCAGCTTGGGAAAAGTAGAAGCAGAAATGAAAACATGCCCGGTTGTGGATAACATTTGTGTATACGGAGATCCTTCAAAAACATTCTGTGTTGCTTTGATTGTACCCGCTCCAAAACAGGTAATTTAACTAATGCGATTAGTGGTAATTTAGGAACTATTATTTGTTTAAAGTTTGGCTATAAACCAGTAATGTTTTCTGTGTGTTTTTAGCTACAAACCATTGCAGACAAATTAGGAAGAACAGGACTTTCACTAGAAATGCTTTGTCAGGATGCTGATGTGGAGAAAGCAATCCTTAAAGAGATTCAAGCACACGGTGCAAAATGTAGATTACAAAAGTTTGAAATACCTGGCGCTGTTAAATTATGTCCGGAAGTATGGTCCCCTGACATGGGGCTAGTAACTGCGGCGTTTAAACTTAAGCGTAAAAATATTCAGGACAGGTATCAGGGTGACATTAACCGAATGTACGCTTCGTAGTTTTTTTTATTCAATCAAACTTATGATATTGTGCTCGTCACAGGGCCTAAAATAACCTTTAATTGTAAATTGTTTTCTGTAATGAATTATGTTATAAAAACATCATAATATTTCTGAAAAGTCAAAATTCGCACGCGCCAAATATTAAAGCAAGTGATCACAAAATATACAATCAATTTAGCAAATTTTTATTTAAACGTTTGATCAGCATAGCACAAAAAAACAAAATTATGCTGAATTTTTTTAGTTAAACTTGTAGTCAAATTAAGTTTATAGTATGCATTTTGTTTGAGTCAAAAAATTATCAAAGAGGGAATGTATATGTGAAAAACATTAGGTAAATGTTTGGGTGTACCTAATAGTTATTTTGAAATAGACAATCAATGGAGATATTATTAATCAAAACAGATTTATTTTTGTTGCTTATCTAGTGTTATAAGTAAGTACACAAAATTGTTACGTGTTTACTTACGGTAAATAGATTATAGAACAATGTTATGATTACGAGAAAATATCAACGTGAAAAAACTGTACCAAGTATAAAAGTAGGACTGAAACAATTTTTGAAATTACGAAAGAATTAATAGTATACAGTTTGTAATAAAGTTTACAACATTTTCGAAAAAAATCAAGAAGATATAGCATCAATGAAAAGAAAATTACTGAGAGATTTACTGAGGCAATGGGAAATCAGATCGGCGTTGGTGTAACTTGAAACTGATGTCAGCAACCTCGGTATTTAACTGCTCCTGTTCTTGCTGGAAGTGCTCCCTGTAATTGTATCAAAGAAAACGAACAAAATCACATTTTAGTCATGAATTTATAAAAATTGCATTTCAAATTTTGAGGTAGCCATTTAACGGTAAATCCTTACAGTGCCAAATCATGTTCCACAAACGACTGCATTTCTGCCACCAATTCTTCGCCTGATGCTTCCATGTCTGCAATTTCCTTTTCTGTCTCCAAAACCTCCTTTTGCAATTCATTGAGCCGATCTGAGCGCTCCCTATAAGAATCTCCCAGTCCTTTGTTGTTCTATAGAAGGAAGGTCAAAGAATGAATATAAAAATCATTATATTTGGGAACCAATTTGGAACATGAGTGTATTTTATGCTAATTCTTCTTATTTACCTTGAACTGGACTCTGAGGAGGTCAAGCTTTTGGGCCTGGATTTCAACATCAAGGAGCATGTTTTTGCTAAATATTCACAACACCAATCATTCAGTTAATTCAAATTCTTTGAGCCTATAAAATCATAATAGAAGCAGTAGTTGTTTTCTCCTCATACCTTTCACTTAGCTCTTCCCTGGACAAAGCCTCAGACTCATCCTTTGCATTTTGGAGTTCCTCCTCAGCTTGGTCCATCATTTCCTTGAAATTTTCCACGCCAAGTTCTTCCGCTCTTTGGTAAAATACCGCCGCTTTGCCTAATGCAAAAACACATTTATGTAATTTTGAAAACGCAATCTTAAAACTGAGAAAGCCAATAATTGATTGAAATAAAGGTAAGAAATTATGTACCAACCTTGTAAACCGCAAAGAACTTCCTCAAGCTCTGCAATAGTGATCTTGTCCATCCAGGCATCGTCCTGCAGCTCCTGAAGTTTCACTTCCAAATCATTTAAATAGCTGTCCTGTAAATTGTTTTAATATTGTAGCAGCGATTCATTTGGAAACATCATAATCACTAGTAAGCATCACACATAAATTGAAACGTAAACTGAAAACTGAATCTTGTCGGAATATATCCTTACAGAGATTTTCTCGAAGGATGCAACATCTTCGTTTCGGTTTTGATCCATCCTTCCTTCCAAGTGACAAATGAATCCCAGGATATTCCTCAACGAATTTAGCACCACGTCACGTTCTCCTTCTATAGGCACTAACACTAAACGAAGACCTCACAAATCCTTTAAAAATCTAGTATTTTCTGCTTTATAAATTATTCTTATCCAATCAAATCAAACTATGTATCCTAACGTTAGATTTCCTAACAAAAGATAAACTACTCTAATGAAAGAATAACTTTTAAAAGGACACGCTTTGAATTTTAAACATTCCAAGCTCCACAAATCATTCACTAAACTTTGTAAAGAAAAAAACCTTTGAAATCAAGTTCACTTTAAAAAACAGGGAAAAGTAAGGCAAAAGTTCCTTCAAAATTAACAACCTTACTGAAAGAATCACCTTTAATTAAGTTAATTTCTTTGCTTTTAATTAATTTTAATCTCAACTCTCAACTAATTAGCTTCTCCTTAATTTTAATCAACAAAGGTGCTTGAAATCTACTCTACTGAAATGAACAAAGTGAACGAATGGTACAATGCAGCAAATGCATAGAGCATCCAGCTTTTCTCTTGCTTTTACTCTCGTTTTGGGGAAATCGGGAAGGTCAAAGGGAAAAGTGTATTTCGTACGAATTTGTCTTTCGACAGCAAAGCAGATAAGCAGAAGGGAAACATCGATCGAACCCACGGCCAGCAGCGCAGCATCTTCGATTCGTAAATATTTTTATCTGAATATGACGCGGCGGGGAAATTCAAATAGTTTGAAACACGCAATATTTTCAAAACGTTTTAAAGTGCAATGCAATTCGTGCTCCAAAAAGGTCGATTTCCGCCATTCAAAATTCATTTTCATGTTTTGCGATAATAAAATTTCGTACTTTATTGAAGCCTTCAAATTGAGCCAAATTTGCCAATTATTAATTTGAGGAAAAAGTTAACAAGGAAGTTGAAGGAAGTCTACATGTTACTTAAATTGTATGCATTGTACATAACATAATAGGGGTTCTCCCTACATCGATATGAGCCCCTCATAAATGCCCTCATAAGTTATACACCTCATATTCCCATAGTG
>JAQFXM010003019.1:0-22000 GCA_034693345.1 Entomobrya multifasciata | reverse complement strand
ATTCATGTAACAGTTCTTTAAGTTTGGTATTACTGTCAAACTAGCAGACTAGAAAAACAATGTTGTTAGCAGATTTCCTTTTATGCCATGAATCAGTTCAGCAAAATAAATAGATCAAACTGACAGATTATGTGATGTAAGATGTATGAGAGCTGTTATATCACGTGTTTGTGTCGTCATTATCATTTACATGGAAAGTGGTAAAGAGAAAGTGACGAAAGTGTTACTGAGGCAAATTATAAGATTTTGTCAGAATGGTTTTTGCGAAATTTTTCGAAGACGACATATGTTTCCCTTTATTTTTTATCCCCAGTTGTTTGCACATTTTTCTCGATTTTTGATCTAGTATGTCGCTCAGTCGCAAATCTCAAGTAAATTTGAAGATTGACTTGATCTAATTTAATAGAATATCAATAAAACATATAATCGCTTTCCATTGATAATTTCTTTATTTCAATTGATACGAAATGAAAAAAAGTATGGAAAATTTTTCTTTCCATTCAAAAAGAAAATCTCATGTTCTAGAGTGAAACTATTACGTGACGAAAAAGAAGTTAGTAAAACAAAAGGAGAAAATAAACTCGAAAAATCTGGTTGATATCTGAAAAAGCAAGTATAGTATTTGTACATATAAGTATTCACTCACATCACATATGTTTCTCTAGAGTACGCGAACAAAACAAAGGGAAAGTTGACTTTGATTTTAATGAAGGGAAACCATCAAACCCATTATCAACTTATCAACAATAAATTAGCTCGCTTGTGTAAAGAACAATACATGCACGGTTCAATGAAAGCATGCCGCAGTGAAACTTTTCAAAGGATTGAGAAATCAGTATATCACGTGACGTAAAAGCTGGAAAATCAATTTGACAATTTCATTTTTTTGCATGACAGAAACACGTCAATTTGCACTTTTCAAGCTTCCTTTTTCCTATGTACGGATTCCACTGCTTATGAAATAGGTGTTCAACTGCTAAAAATATAATAATTTTTATAATTACAATTTCATCATAGCTCATTACTTTAAAAGCATATAAAAATATTAATACAATCTCTAGTTTTTGAACATTGAAGGTTAATTGCACAACTCAAATAAATATGTAATGTATATTTCCCTTTTAATTACATGGTAATTTATAAACTGCATCATAGAGTGCTCGTGGCACATCAGGGAAATAAATGTCTTTGATTGAAATCCTCTTCAAATTTTCATTTTGTGTTTGATGAGGACAACACGAGAAACTTATTTCTGAACGTTATCCTAGAATTAGTGCTTACGCAACGAAAATCCCCGAATGTGTGTAAAAAGTCATCTTGCAAAAACATCGAAGTTTCCTCATATTTCATATGTATGATATTTTGACATTTCAAGAGAAAAAAAAGTAAAGAGGTGGGTTGGTGTTAATAAAAATTTCATGAAATGATTACCTAATGGTTTTTCTGTTATTTGAACGTAATCCTGAAATCCAAACTGTATGTACATTTGAACATAAATAATTTAAAATGATGGAAGTTACAAGTTATGCAATGACCATTTACATTTGACATCCCTTTCGAATATATTATTGATTTATAATAGCTGTAATTTGAACGTACGCCTTTTTTGAGATGTCAAAGTTAAAGATATTAAATCCGGCATGTAGACAATATCAAGATGTGACATTAAAGCATACAAACAACTTATTTTTTTTACTAATGCTCGCAACTTCCCTTTGTGCCAATGTCTCCATAATATGTTTATTTTATACTTTCAACTGGGTAGCTACCCTTTTTCGGAAAGCTTAGAAAGGAAAACAAGAAGTAAGAAATTGTAGGATAAAATAAATTTGAGAGAGAAAGGAATATTATATGAAATATGAGTGTATTTCCTTTTGAAGACATTTTCACCTCACACCTCTTTCTTTGTAAAGCTATATTGCTATATACACAATATGCAAATTTACAACAGGCATATATGTAGGTTTCTTGAAGGTCTATTCATAATATATTCTTAGAAATATCTCAAGAGAGAAAAGACGGAAAAGAATAACTAGGGTGAAAAACATGGAAATAAAATATTCGACTTGTGTCACTTTGACTTTGTCTCCATCCTGACGACAAAGAGTATTACAGAAATCCTTCTTCAAAAAAAAAGTTCGTGGAAAAATTTGCTACAATAATAGTACTAACTCTCTTCTCTTTCCCTCTCTGTCCTTTAAAATAATAACATGACACATTTTCGTTAACATGCCTTATGTGCTCTTCTTTCTTTCTATCTACAAATGTTTTCTCACATAATAAGAATAATAACCTATTCAACATGCCTACTTACCACACACACACACAAAGTATATTCATTCGAGTGTTATTTTTCTTATAGAAAATCAAACAGCTTCCATTCTCACTCACTCAAGTCGAGTCGAACTACCTTGTAATGTAATGGCTTTGTTTGTACACATTTCATTTCTCCTTTTTTCTATCTTCCAGAAGCGAAAAAAGTACTATTAATACTATTACACGCACACACTACCTTTTTCATAATATTATTATGTAGGTTTGTCTATCACGTGTACATGTTGGACCTACTGATTCACTCTTCTTTTTTTTGTTCTCGCCTCCGCCTTACCGCAGATACTTTCCAAGGGCCACACCATCAATTCTCCGACTTGGTGAATATGGTAATTATCCAATTAAGAGCACAAAAAAATTAGTTAGCGTTCTTCCTCATTGAAAGTGGTTCTAAGCAGAACTGAACTGACATGACGTCTCGCCCCCAGTATCTCGCATGATAATATGTATATGTAGATATCACACGCTACTAATAAGTAGAAATTTTTAGCCGTTTTTATATAAAAACATCTTTGCTTCGTCGTTTTCGTCAGTCATCATAATCATCATGATGATAGTCTACTGAAAAAAATATCTTCACTTCCCGGACGAGCAGCTCGTTCTCTTTAGGCTTTTTCGTTTGAGAATTCAGGGAACAGGAAAAGTGCATTAAGTAATATACTTTTTCTCATGGTTGCTGCTGTACTGATGTTATCAGTATTTTTCCGAAAAAAAACACAAACTTTTTTTTCCTTTGGTGGTTGTAAGCGTGATAGTTATACTGATGACAGGAGCAGTGTAGTTCTTATAGATATTGTTCTTGTGAATGATGTTTGTGTTACATGCATTGCATGCTTGTGACATGCACAATGTAAAGATCGACACCGCCTTTCTCAAAATACCTTTTTTAGAAAGGCGTTTATAGAAAGAGAAAAAAATTGTGTGGCGTGTGGTGGTCGGGTCATGAATATGTAGAGATTCACCTGATGATGCGAAATATTTTTTAGTATCCTTTTTAAGTGCTCTACTAAGAATTATTTCTGGTTAAAAATACTCAGGCATACATATCATCTTCACTCATGACGCAGTGTATCTTGGTTACTGTAACGCTTAACTTTCTCCAAATTAATTACTAGGGTTGTTCCAGAACAAGTACCTGCTATATGCTTGCTAGCTTATCTGTAACTTTTATAGCCACTTAAAAGTTAAAACAAGAGGTAGTAAATACTTTGCTTATGCACACTGACCTACTCATGTCCACTTGATTAAAATAACAATAAACTTGGCTAAATATATAACTGTATGAAGAATAGTGAGAGAAGACGTTTAAAAGATAAAGATCATTGTCGTTAGTGTTATCATAAACATGAACTCATTTATCACGTGATATTATTTTTCATTTACTTGAGAATTCTTACAGCTTTACTAGTGCTCCACCCTTTTTATTGAACAAGGAAGTAACTCTTAAATTGGATTCGTAATGTGAGGAGAATGAAGTAAAGTTATAGTTTTTTTTACTGGAGAACAATACCGTTTCGTGCAATACGAAATATTACTAAATACAAAATACATTTTTAAGAACAAATTCTATGGATTAACCCCAACGTATTTTCTTTACTAGGGATTGCTAAAAGGGCACGGTTTAAAAAAATACAAAAAAACTTTGTGGGATAAAGTCTTGATGTGTACCTTGTAAGATGATTCCAACTCTTTTTTTTGTGAAAGGACAAGTATCGTACAAACTGCTGCTAGTCTTGTCATGGTAGGAAAATCGGTGTGAAATTTCCCGTACATCACTTTTATTAACAACGAATTCTCATCTCATCATACAAGCTTTTACCATTATAACAAGCAACACGACACTTTTGTTATGTAGGGCATAAGATACCTGGTAAAAAAAAGAATAAATAAAATAGATTGGGTAGTGGATTTGCTAAGCTTACACACCTCATATAACTTGTAATCTAATCGAGCAACACGTTTCCCATGTAGTCCATTGACGGATTAAACCGTGAATTGCATTCTTACATCCGGTGGATATCTAGGAACGTTTTTTCTACTGTCATCATTCCACTGCCGCTCTCAAATAAGTAGGTGCATGGTAGGTCGGGGAAAGTGAAAATTACATGAAATGTTAAGTCTTTTTGCAGTAAATGTTTTTTTTCACTAAACCAAGTGAAAATTAATGCGAATAGTTATTAATCTTTTACGATTCACAGAATTTCTATTTATGCACCAAGTTGACACTGAGAGATTATGATTAACATTGCAACTGGTATACTTACAATTGAGAAAGTGGGAAGCAAAGTAAATGATGTGTGGGTAAGCCCATAAGACAATTCATTCGTTTGAGCTCTCTTGTAACTTTGTTACCGGGGCAATTTAATACTGCAAAAAAATAAATGGAAAGGGTAAAGTGCAGACAAGAAAGTACAACGACTGTAATTTTTTTTGTGCAACAATTTTGCGAAACAAATGGAATGTTTTCAAAAGGAATACTAGATTTTCTTGGATGAAAGCCCTGGTTTTTTCTTCTCACTACGTTAAGCAATCACATATTACATAAGTCTCCATCTTGAAACGTCTGCTTTTGCTATATATTATGTATATGTATTATACATCCAACGACATGCACTTAGCTATACATTAGCATATGAACTTAGGATTTTGTTGGCTAGCAGTGATACACGCTAAAATGATACAATTTCTTTTACCCAACACCATTTCCTTACTTTATTCCTGGTAGAAAGAAGAGAAATTTCTTTCATTCATATTTATTCTGGAGAGCGGTTTTGCAAAAAATAATACCGGCAACTTGATTTTTATAAAAGAATCTTGTTTTGCAATGAGCCTCTCTATACATTATGCAAGAACAAGGCAATATTATTTGTGGTGTTTGCTAAGGATAAGATTCTGGTAATGCAAGCGCATATGGCAACTATTTCTTTCTTTTTTAATATGTGTATTTTTTACTTTGGTAGAACAGAAAATTCAAGTGTTATTTTTTATGCTACTTAAATGTATAAGCGTTCTGGAATAATAACGCATGAAGCTCAAGTGGATAGTTATTGTGGTGGTAAAGGGTTTTTATTTAGCTTTCAAGTTGATTTGGCAAAGAAAAAGGCAAATATTACATCACATCGCAACATTAGCTTTTTTCAAGTAGATGTGCAAAATATAACATTAACTTTATCTCTTTCTCTCTTTTTCCATAGAAAACGGTTGCATTAAAATTCATGGCAAACACAATTATATTACAAGGTGTATCTTATCTGCCCAAGCATTTCATTTTGTAAAATGCCTTCAAAAGCTCATCTACTTATAACTTTTGAATACTGTAAAATTACAAATTTAAAGCATTGTTGATGCTTTTGTCAAGTAGCGATGATATTTGCGAAATCTAGATATTATATTGTGAATGTGAATCTCCCTGTTGAATAGCCTATTTTACAATTTCATTCCGATAAAGAAGCCACTTAAGCTAATATTTGGAGTGTTGTAATTTAAGCTCACTATTCAAAACGTTGTACTTCATGGTATTAAAGTAATAGTTATAAATACAAAATACACACATGTCCTAGATCTACCATCAAGTTTTTTCCCCCAGTTCCACTTATGCAATTACAGAAATATTATCTGTTTTGCACAAGACTCTTAAGCCCAGCAGTACAAAATAGATTAATGAGCACGCTTACCAGATATTGCTCCATGTATCATGCTTTCAAATTTATTGCAGTTTTACTGCAGCTATTCGTCCTCGCAAGCTTCCTTCCTTTTTCACTTGATTATAAGCTTTAAATGTAATAAACCTTTAGACAAAATATATACTTAACTTTATGTATTTAGAAAACGTACATTATCTACCGCAACATTTCACTTGAAAACAGTTTATATTCTGGTAAATATGGTTTTGACAAACACGTGCAACCCTTGTAAAAAAAAGTGCCATATGCAGCGTTACTGTTGTAGTGTTTGCATTGCAATAGTGGAAAACATACGTTGAATACATACAACCTAAAGTTATCACCTGGACGATAATGCCTGAGAATAATGATGACTGTTAAAGAAGTGTTTGCTTTTGAACTGCCTACACACTTTCTGCGTAAACATTTAAATTTTTTGAATAAAACTTGCGGTGCGGTATTTGCTTTTACGTTTACGACATGCGAACGTTTGTATCCTATCATTTCTCGCAGTTTGGTTTCTCAAGTGATGATTTGTACTTGAGTAATTTCCTTAACAAAATGTTAATGCTTTTGCCGACGCATGTCTGAATTTGGATGTATTTTTAAACTATTTTCTATGAAATCTAGAACACTCAAACAAATTTCTAGCAAATTTCCACTAAAAATGTTTCTGTCATGTTTGAAATCCTATTAGCACTATACGCATTCACTCAAAAAAATACATAACATTTTATAGGAATTCACGTCATCTTGAACAAAGTAGTGTATATAGCAAACCCTGTATTTGTCACATTTAAATTACATTATTTCATTGTACAATAAAAATAGCTCATGGAGGATTTCCTGGCTTTGTACACAAGTAAATGTTAAATGGTCCGAATGAAAGAAAACTTAAATGTTGTCTATTGCTGGTTATTATTAAGTGGTATACTTTTCTTTCTTGGACATGAACACAAAGTGATTTTTGAAGTCTTCAACAAAATCATTATTTTAAACATAAATTCAAGTCCTCTCTGGCACTTTCGTGTACCCCCTTCGGGTTAACTCAATTTTTACAGAACAACTTACAACAAACGACAGTTTTTACAAAGCAAAAAGCAGATTCATTTTGCACAACTCCTCCATCACAGTCCATTACACATGCTTAAATGATTATCTTAAGCCCAACGAGGTCACCAATGCATTTTGTGAAGTAGGCAGTCTCCTTGTGTCTTTACTTATGAGCGTCTCTGTACCGACGAGACGACATCATTACGAAAAAAATGAATGGAAGTCTCAGGCACAGACAGTACAAAAAAAGCAAATTGTTTTGCAGCAGATTTTTTTTAGGAAGAAACACAAAGAGAACAGATTTTCGGTGGAAAATGAGAAATGGATACAGGCCACTGGCTTCTTTCTCCATCATCATTTTTATGACGTATATAAAATTATCCGGATAAAACAAAGCCCTAAATATACAATACATACAATAAATAGATACACACATATAGGTTCGTAGACAGAAATCATTTACCCATATTTCAACTTGTTTCAGAGTTGGCGTTACCAATTTTGATGGCAGTGGTGGTAGTATAGTAGCATGGCATAAAAGTCGTGTACATGACGATAAATGTTAGTAATTGTACTTGTCGCATACAACAGGAAATATTGTTCCTACCTTTTCTACAGGATACAAAAAAGTGAATGAATAGACATAGGCACATATTCCGTGTAAGATAAAGTGACACTAAATTGAAGTGAAAAGAAGCAAGTAAAGTAGTTTACTTGCCAGTTAAGCAGTGTAGCATGCCAACATTGTAGTACATTTGATTTGTCGTAGCAGTAGAGCTGAAATGGATAGAAATTAACAAATGATACGGGTATCATCCACAAGCCAATGACTAAGAGACTTTCAAAAGACAAAAAGTAAAGAAAGCAGTAATGATGGGTATATTGATATAAAACATCAAATAGAACTTGTCTAGTAATATCTGGTTTAAAATGTCAGAGACCTGTATATACTTTGGGAAAATTTCTATTGTATGCTTGATAGAAACAATATAACAATTTTAGTCCTCTCTAATTTATGCCGCATTAACCTAAAAGAAGACAGAGTTAATTATTTTGCTAGCTGGAATAGCAAAATTAAACATTCAAAAGAGTTAATTAATAGGTATATTTACAACTTTACTTTAGACCCATCATCTATTCACTACGTGATCCTTTTTTGTTTGAAAATTTGTAGTTTTTTTATAATAATACGCATTTCCTTTTGTGATCAAAGTGCATATACATTTGTTGTACATTTCTGCATACTAATATGTATTAATTACGGTCACTGAGTGTTATTTGACTTTCTTCAAATAGTTGATTGTCATATTTGAATTCATGATGAATGGCAAACTTATAAATATGCAGATTTCTTAGAATAGCCGTAAGCTATACAAAATGTTTGTACAGTTTACAGTACACACTGGAAAATTTTCTCCTTTTATCCCACTTCCTAAAAAAGAAACCAAATGAAAGAAGGACATCATCAGGCAACCCTTAAACTAGAAGCTTTCCTTAATGCATATTTGAGTACTGTGCCACAAGCAACATACTTCTTTTTTTTCTTATTCTGTCAAAAGAGATCAAGACCATAACGGAAGTGTCGATGGTGTTGAAACTTCTCAAAGTGAAAAGAGTCTCTCATCCATTCAAGGCTAATTGTAAGTAGGTAATAATTCCTTCTACTCAGCCACAGTGGCACAGGCACAGTAAAGTCACTCGACTTTCACAAAGAAATAAAAGACACAAACAAACATACTTACATTCCATAAGATCTGTTTGTGTGTGGCTTGACTTAGTGAATGATGACTTTAAAAAAAGAAAAAAGTCGCTTTGCTTGTTTGTTTGCTTGTTGAAGTGAAGAAAAGCTGACCCGCAAGTTAAACGCAGATAATTGGAACGGCTGTTAGTTAAGGTTCATTCTTTGCTCATAATACATCTTTCAAGAGAATTTTATATAAAGAACATCTTGTTGCATTCAAGCGGAGAAAGTCATTCATAGTGTTAGTACATTGTTACCAACTTTCTTTTAAAATTCCTTTGTCAACTATTCTATTCTTGTCTGTGGACGAAAAGATGTAAAATGTGAGCAAGCATGCACAAAACAAACACAATTATTCCAACGTTTTTCTCTGTGAAAGCGTGGGCATTACTCTACTAACATACATGTAAAGATAGATAGCTGCACTAACAAAAGCATTAGGTATACATTGTTTACATTGTAAGCTACCATCATTACCACCACTACCACAACTGCAAGTTATAGTGGTGCTACTGATGTGCAAGGCAAGTTGAAGTTTTACTTTTCCCCAATTCCCTGTGCAACATTAAATCTTGTTTACTTTAAGCATATTGCAACCCTATCAATCTTTACGAATTAGACGTGATAGCTTGGAAATAGAGGGTACTTAAGGATCACAATAAAGATTCAACCGCATTGTGTCATGCTTTGTTCTAACAACTTTGTATACTTCGCACATAAAAATTGTTACTAGACAAAAAATGTTACCGTGTGTTTTCTCTTTAGGCGATATATATGAAACAATACATAATCATGTATAGTTGTATCCTTCGTTAGTGTTGCATTCTTTTTTGTACATTGAAATATATTTCATTCAAGTCAGCTATATATACAATACACGCTAAGAATAGGAAACAATTATGACAGACTCGAAACGGAGAAAGCAATGAAATTAGAGAAGTGGTGGATAAGCCCCTCAGCCGCAATCAAATCCAAGTTTCCTACAACTTGTTTTTCTCCTCTCGAAAAAAAAATCAAAGTTGCAAAGTTACAAATCTCTAGTTCTATGCTTTCTCACTTACTCAAGTGCAAAAGTGAAAGACGTCGTTTTTTTGTTGCCTTTTCACTACCAACTCCACACCAAGAACAAACTTTACCAAAAAAAACCTACCATAGTAAACATAAACAGTAAAGTAAAGTCACACAAGTGTACATGTAGTAAAAATGTGACATGTTTGTTTGTTGTGTTGTGTGTTTCGTCTGATTACAAGTGGACGGGTTTAAGAGATTCAGGATGTGGTTCTTTTGAACCATACACAATTTATGTTGTCATTATTCACGTATACATATAAGGTACATATGTACATATTTAGGAACTTTTGTCCCAAATATTCCAAAGATTTTATTTAAAAAATGTATAGTAGAACCTCACAAAGTTGAAGTAAACATACAAAAAATGAATACAAACATGTATCAGAGTTCACTAATTCTTACCAACTCCAAGGATGAAATTTCACAAACAATTCCATTTTTTCTTGTAAATATTATTTTTGAAATCAGTCATCATAAAAGTTATAGGGTTTCTAATATCATTAAAATTTGCCGTAATATTCATATATACTAAGAAAAACCAATAATTGTAGAAAATTCAAGATGATGTTGTGAGTTCATTAGGTGGAAAGTTGAAACTTTTTCATTATATTACGATGTAACCTTGATTTTTTACCAAGAATTATGCCTATATGATTTTTGTCATGTTTTCCTGTTTGTAATACGTGACGACGAATGACAAACGCAAATGTAGTATGCTGCTATGTATATCAATGTATTAATTCCCATTTTAGCAACGATTTTTTTCCATACTGAACACTTTAATTTTCATTCCTTGACTGAAATTTCACAGCACACAATTTTATGTCCTTTAACTTTTGTTAATATCTTTGAATAAGTAAACAGAAAAGTAAAAAAAAAGTTTGGAAATTTTATTCATAATGCAGTTTCTTACAAAACTTTATTATGTAGGTGTACTAATTCATCATTTTCTGTGGTGAAACCGTGTTAATTTTGTATTTCGCAGCAGAATGTTAGAAAAAAGCAAGGACAAAATTAACTATTTTTTCTTGTCCGTATCTTTCTTTCGTGCAGCATAGAAGTTCCAAGATTTCCCTAATGATAATACTATTACCCAACGTAACCTTAAGAAATATTCACAAAAATAAATGGATTTACTCGGAAAGACTGTTCAATGTCCCAGAAAAGTATTTAGCGTAGGAGGCATCTATTTCTAAAAATCCATATTCGTACAACTATTAATACCATACTTACACCTCTTAACATAATTTTCTCTCAATTTTCAAACCACATTCAGGAAATAAGTAGTTTTTTACCAGTTTCCGAATGCGCTTTCCTTCACCCTGTCAACAAAACTACATAGCATGGCGACAGGAGAAACTTTGCTCTAAAAAAAGGAGAAAGGGTTTTGAGACAAAGACAAATGAAACCGAAAGATAAATCTGTATCCTGCTAAAGCTATACCAACCAAACAAGCCTTACCCACAAAACTACAGCGTTACCCTTTAAAGATTTTTTTGTCTGCGTGATTTCTTTCTTTGGACTCCAGGAATAACAGCTCTATTCAAAATACTAACGAGTATATACTTTTCCATAACAACCATACTTACAGCATTCATTACATATTTATTGAGCATGCCCCCGGAAACTCCATATAAGTAGTATACCATATCAAGTATAAACCTTTACACTTGCAATTTATATTAATGGTTAAATATGCATTTTGTACTTTATATACTCCCAGTCGTAAACTATATATGATCGACACGGTTGTTGTCTGTTACTCATTCTCTTTTCTTCGTTTTTTTTCTTCTGAAGAAACCCGCAATAGGTTAAAGAGAGAGAGAAGTAATGCCATGAGCGAACAAAAGGCCAATCTCTTTACGTCTTCGAATCAGGTGTGTGGTGAAGAAAAATGAGTAAAAAGTACCTGGAAGGCTTTTCTTTCAAAAAGATGATACGTTCTTTACTTTTCCTTAGAAAAAAGAAAACTACTCTGCTTTTTATAATGCTCTTCTGTATTCATCCAGGTTTTGATCATTATTGTTACAATTACCAAAAAAAGAATGCCATTTAAACTTCTTCCTGATTTTGTACCATATTTGCACTCAATGCTCAAAACTAGAGTGCATTATAGCAAAAAGCATCAAAGATAAGACGGAAAAGAATGCTTTCGTCTTACATCAAAAATTCGTGAATATAGTTTCGTGGCTAATACACATTTGCCTATTTACCTTTGTTTAAACCAATATCAAAAAGTATAACGTGTTCGATTCGGATAAAGAGTACTACAAATTTACAAGAAGAAAAGAACATTTCCACTCGGAAATTCCATGAGAACTAAAAGTGAGCCGAACGCCTGTAGTGTCTGTGTGTGTCTAGCCTGAGATAGGAATTGTATTGATCGCATTCAGCAGCCGAAAAAAATGGATGCAATTTCAGTGCCCATTAGCACACAATATTATTTATTACCTCTTCACATTAATAATATATAATCATATAATCTATTTAGTATAATAGAGATAAGTATGCTTGCAAAGTATCTACGCAACATTGACAAATGATCCAAAAAAATCTGTCTATTAACGGGCATTCATTCTTTATCTCTTTCTTCGAATCCTGAAATGCTTATCATGATTGATGAAACCAAGTGAAGAGATTGGTACTACTGTTGGGCCATCAACCCTTTTCTCACTCAACAGATTAACACAGCGTAACATATCATTCTTTTCAATTTCTTATCGTTGTAAACATGTTTCCGAATTAATTTTCGACAAAGCAATGGATGATCATTGATTTATTGACAAGTATCAATATATAATACATTGTTATAAATAGATTACAGACAGTCATTCATTAGTTATTTTCCATGTTACTAGACAGTATTTTGTACCGAAATATGAAATGATGCAATATTTATGTACTTTTGTATTGATAGACGTGTTTATTGTAATCTTAAATGTGCAGTTAGTAGATTGAGCTTATTTTTTCAATTATTGAAGAAATGCATTTTTTCCCACTGTACTCAGCTTGAGTAAGTAATACGTATGTAAACATGGGACTGATGAAACTTCGCAGAATTCTAGAAATTGAGGGATGTTGCTTGCAACTTGCAAGGTTGTACATGACTCACTCAATGAACTTTGAAAGAGAAAAAAATATTGAGTGGATCTTATTTCTGACTCCCATTTTCTTATGTTGTTTTTCCGAAAGTAAAAACACTTTGCTGGGCCAACCTATTTTTCTCAGGATTGGTTTTCTGTTGTGAAAGGAATCTTTGTAGTTTTATAGTTTCATTGTGAAACATTACTAGAATCTAATTTCCACCTGATTTGAGATTTATTTGTAACCACAAAGTATCAAAATAAACCTTGGGATATTGTTTGCTTCCTACAGATTATTGACTTGGCGACCTTTATAAATAGTTTTTTGAGTTTATGTGGCAAAATCTAATTTAAGAACATGTGTAAAATTAAAAGTATCAGAATATATTACATAAAAATCTTTAATTTCATACACACTTATTTCGGAGAAATCAAGGTTGGTTAAGAGAAATCACCATTTTATAAAATTAAATAATAAACACGAAACTAGGCTTTTAAAATAGGAAATGTAGCACAAATTAAAAGACCAATAAAAAATTGATATGTAAAGCATCATCAAAAATATCGGTTCTTTATTACGGTTGACGGTATGTTGTCGGTCGTCTGGCGTTTCACATAACTGAACGGTTTCAAATCGATTTCCAAAAACAAGCAGACTAAAACAACCTTAAATGTTCGAGACCAGCAAAAATAGGGAAATTCTGAGTACGTGAACAATTATTGCATTACTTTTATGTCATGCTAGCTTATATGTATTGCATTTTGAACTCATCATCAGTCGCAAGTCTCCTGTATTGCCAAGTTTATTGGAAGCTTAAGTTATATACTAAAAACGTGTGATGTTCCATTATGACATTTGTGTATTTTTGTTATCCCGAATTTACCAATCTGAACGATAACGATACAACAGTGATTAATTTTTAGATAATAATCAGATTTCGCACTAACTATCATCGTATACGTAAAACCCTTACCGTTTTCGTAAAAATATTTGAAGAAAGTTACACAATACTATATAAATGAGTTATTATTTTGGGATTTTGTGTAACAAGTGGACTACACAAAATGATAATATGTATATATGTATGCTACCTACGGAGTTATACAAGATAAGTATGACACTCAAAATGATGATGAGGAGACTTGAAACATCAGAGACAAATTCAAAGAAAGCTCAATCTTGTTACGACAACAATTTTTATCTCTTTTGGAACTATAATCAAAAGAAGTGGAGTTACAGAATTACATGTATAAATGTAATGACGGGTTTTTATCAGTGAGATTATAACTAACATTAAAAAAAGGCTTCACGGAATAACTTGAAGAATATTCGTCGAATACTTGAGTCTATGTCATTTTCTTAAAAAGAAGTATGACGAAATTAAAGTACATAAAGGATCATCATATTGACAGTCTCTTTTACTTCCACGCATTTTTGTTGCTTTGTTTAAGGGCAGTATCATGATGAAGAGCTTAAAAAACGTGGTCTTATGTTTTACAATGGCACTTTTGTTTTGTGTTTGTTCATCCAGCAAAATGAATAAAATATTCCATGAATTACAATTGCGCCTACGCAAGTTCTGTTTTTCTCAGAATTTTATTTTACCAATCGGATAAAATTTTCGCAAGATTTTTCATATTTTGTATTTCGTAGCGATATAATATGCTTATTTAGGCACTTGATATTGCATTGTTTGTCTGACTGTTTGAGTTGTGTCAGTTATGCAGGATTTGTCAAATAGAAGCAAAAACGAAATATGTAATGTGCATGAAAAATAAGCGCACAGACAGTTTGACTAGTGGTTTCAACTTTTTGTACTTTTCTAGCTCTACAAACTGTCTTTTCTAAATTTCTAATGTTAAAAATTTATGATTTCAAAGCAAGTTGTTAATGTTAGTTCAATTTTTCACGTTGGCAAATATTTTCCAGCGCTTCACGTATTTTTGTATGGAAAGAATTGTAAAGAATTAGCTGATTGTTTAATTTTCATAAGCATTTGATACGTAGAATGTAATTTTCCACACGTGCCCCTTTATCCATGATTGCTACGGAATTCTGCGTCATGGTTGGCACACACAATATAACAATAACTGCGATAGTTAACTTAACTGGAAGAGTAATCCAACTTTGAAGCCATTTGAGCCGCTTTTTATTGTAAAATTCATTTAAAATATAACACCCCTGTGTATTGTTCCGATGTTCTACTCTAAAATATATTAAATCAAGTACAGCACTTATAGTATGTTGGTATTCCAATGAAAGCAGTCAGATTTTCATGACATAAGTCAACATCGAAATAGTTATGTATGTTGCATACATGAAGATGAAAGCAAATGTAAAATATATGGTTTATAGCCGTATTTTCCACGAAAAATAAAACAAATAAACCGTCATAATAAAAAACGTGTTTTTATTTCCCATCTCGCTTGAAAATCTCAGGAGGTGAGAAATTCCGTTGATTTGAACTCAGCCGTTTGAATTGGAAATTTACATTAAATCTCAATTTCCAGTTCCAGTTACTGCTTTTATGTGTCTTGTTTGATCTCCAAATTTACTGAATTTTCTTGACATTTTTTATCTCCTCAAGTGACCTATTTTACACAGAATTTACATTTGTCGTCCATGTTTTTGTCGTCTCTTTATTTAATTTCCTTTAAAATCTGTCTACTTTCGTGAAGTAAACAGCTACCTTTGAAAGTCTTTACCAATTTATCTTATATTTTATATAAAATTAAAAATAAACTCCATTTTAAACGACATAATTACATTTCAATTCCAGATCTACTTTTTCTTATTCACATGGATAACTGGTTCTATGACTGTTGGAAAGATTCAGCCACTATTTACCGATCCAGAGATATATGATGACACCAATCATGGTGGTGGTTTTGACGGCAGAGACGCTAATCAAATACACCATACCAATTTGCACGAAGACAACCAATCCAACACAGTAACTGAGCATGGGAATCATCATCAGCAAAGGCACAATATTCCTAATCAACAGCAACAAGGGCAAGTAATGGGAAGAACTTCCTCTGTCACTTCAGTACCCTCAGCCTCTTACTCTGAAGCAGGAAATGAGAGTGGCTTGCAGACAAATGCGACAAAAAGAATGTCTGCATCATCCCCATCCCATCACTCTTACAACGACTTTGAAGACTTCGAACTCGACAGGGAGAACAATAGCGTTTCCATGCTGAGGCTCTTTTTGTTCAGCGATACGTACTCGATGGGTGAGCCAAGCAATAAATGAACCAAAAAAATTGTAAAAGTTTACTTAAGCCTTCGTCTAAAACCAACGTTTTTTGTTTTATGTAAATCTCTGGGAATTTCTGGGGTACTATATAGTTATCATTATCAATATTTTTAGGATTAACTGATATCATCTCTGAAATTTTATAGTCGAATAATGGCAAAAAACGGAAGTGTAGTATATTAGCAAAAATAGACGGATATAAGTGTATGTTTATTTAGCCTGAATTTTAGAAGTCAGAGAAAAAATATGCTTTGGGACTTATCCGTTCCATGGCTGCAAAAGACTTATGTAAACACTAGAAAGTTAAATATTTATGTATTGAAGCTAGAGATATTGTTAGTCATTTTATATATAAAAAATCAGTACCCAAAACTTTCACTTGTGACATTTTTGTCATCTGAACTTGTTGACATACATGATGATATGTTGATGATATCTCGTTACCTTTTGTGCAGCTATTCCAGCGGAAATTTTCGTGGCAATGTGGAATTTTGCTGTAAATTGATCCGATCTATTTAAGTATTTTGTAATTGCAGTTAATGGTTAACTGAACCGAGAAGAAATATACTTCATCTCGTAAATCATATAACGAAACTCGTCTAATTGTCAGCGAAAAATGATGACAACGTGTTCAAATGTATAATTTAAAATACAATTACATTCAAACTAGTTGAATATGGATATGTTGTCGAATGCAGACACACGATATTTTTATGATCTTCTGAGAACAAGTATCATATAATATCCACAACAGATTTCATTAAAACTCTCGTTTTCGTAAAAAAAGGCTCTGAATTTATTGTTGCATGCCATGTCATGCAATAATGCAAGACACTTGCGTATTTTCTATTTTAATACACTGTACTAAATGCATATTCAGGTTTCGAAATATTTGTCCGTCTGTCCAAATATCCATGTTCTTGCCCAATTACTCAAGCGTTTTGACTTGCATTTCAATACTAATAGTAAGACTAATAGTAATTATGTAATACGCATCCATGTAGATTTGTATGAATTTAAAAAATCTTTTAGCAGCAAAATAATATCGGGGTTTTGTTATTTTAAAAAAATCAGAATTCCAGCTATGTCATTATTCCGTTCAGCTACTCTATTTACATACCAATCCTCTCGACAATAGGAAGCTTCCGATTTCTAGACACTACAATGTAGTCTCGTCTTTCTATTATTGATAACGTAGGCTGTATATATACTTATTTCTCGTGTTCAATTTTTGTGCTACCCAACCATCGAATAGTTTACCAAACAATTACATGCATATACGTAGTCCATATCCATATACCAAATAGGTTGTGCAAACAACTAAATAAAATCCTATCTGTTTTTGAATTGTTTAGTGCAAACCGTGAATTTGGTTTTGGATCTCTTATGTGAAGTTGCTGGAGTGTACTCATCAATTTTACTGATTCGAGGCTTACAACAGGTAAAAAATATATTACATCCACCTACTATAATGTTTGCAAAATATTTTCACTCTGATTTTTCTAGTCGTAATTTTTTCCCCAAAAAAGGGGAAAATGTTTACAAATATCTTACGTATAGCATGTCACTGAACCTGTTGAACCTGCTAGCTGAACTCATCCAGATATCTTGTAGGTTTTAATACCATGTAGGAAAAATATTTATACGCATACTTATCTGATTTGTCTGTAGGAAAAGAAGAGCTGGTTTTGGCCATGGATGATAGTCGTACCCACGCACATTGCTATCGACGCAATCACAATGGGAGGCATAATGGTACATACACAATTATTTTGATGCTTTTCCAATCCGTGTCATTATGTAAAGAAAACTACGTCGTAGTACTATCTATTTTGAAATTAAACATGATGGCATAATGTGCGGGTGTTGGAGTAAAAAAATGATGAATGATTTTTTTTTACTTTTGACAGATGGAATACTTTTTACAACCCATGGAAACACCGTTGTCACTTGTCTTGTTAACGGTGACTGTTGATGTGACACTTAATTCTATTAATGTAAGTTGTAGAATTTTTATCTGTCATTCTTTTTAGATAAATATGATATTGAATTGAATAGTGCCAAAAAAGAAACTGAAAACAAACAATATTTTTTTTACGTAGATTGCTTACCTTCAAATGTCCTTTCTTCGTTTTTTTTTCAAGGTTTAAAACTTATTTTTGTTAGGAACACGTTTATTTACCTTAGGCACTTTACAACACACAACTTATCTCACAATCAAGTCAAGAGAACGACTAGTCAATTAATACGTAACATTCGTTTCATTGTGTTGTCAAATTTATTTTACACAGTGCGCAATAATACATGGTTATTATAGGCTATAGTCAAGTTATCAGCAAAGAACGAGAATAACAACGGGTTTCCGAGAAACTATCTAGGAACGGCAATATCTATGCATTAGGCATATGAAATGAGATGTGGATTCATTCAACAGCAAATCTCTGCTTTCAGCGTTCAATAACACTAAAACCAAAAAAGCAGTCAAGTCAACAGAGAATGTCTTTTAGCTTTGGGAATATCTCAAATTGTCAGTTGTCTTGTCAGTAGAATATTATGTATGTTTTCCGATTAGAAATACAAATGAAATGCAACAGAAGCATTGTAACATAACATTACTTTTATCTATGCAATACACATTTTGGTATGCATACATTATTAAGCCATTGTTATATGTTATTGTTGTTTGCATGCTAGTGCAAATCCTAATGATAATCAGGAGAGGAGCCATTTCTCGCCATTTATTATTATGTATGCAGCAGCGTTCAATGATAATGATAGTTTTTTGCCCTTTCGCTTCATTCACAAAATAATCCCATCTCTCCTCTCTTCCTCTCTACTTGGTAGGATAAACACGTTTACATGCATGGACAATGGAAGTTTAGATGCATATTTTCGTTCGGGATGGGACTAATGTAAAATTTGTATACTTGTACCTAGATATATGTGTAAATTTGATGATGAATTCTTCGCAACTACTTTAATTTATTCTCACATCTCTATATTTTCCTTTATAATGATTTGAATGAGAAGGATATAAAGCAATACCTTTCATTTGACATTGACTTTTTGGCATTATCAGATAGCGTCAAGACTTTGCTTGTTTGGTGAAGTTTAAATCTCAGGTATATAGATATACAAAAATGTATAATGGAAAGATTTCCAGTTATCTTTGAGGATTAAAACACAAACTTGTGTGTAGAGTAGAGAAAGCGATAGATGTGGATTGAGTATTTTAACTGATGACTTGCGTAACTATTTTAAATTGATGTGTGATGCGAAAAATCGTATGGAATTGTTTGATAATGAGAACCTAGTCAACGGCACTTAAAAGTGGTGTATAAAGAGATAATATATTATTTTATAATTTTGATGATCATGTTTACTTTCTTTCAGGCGTATGGGCTAATATGTGTAATCTCACAATATCAGGAGTACAAGGCAGGACGAGGCACAGCGGCTTACGTTGAATTCACTTCGGTAAGTCAAACAATAAGTTTGTTTAAACAAAACTGACAGACGAGAAAATTAATTTTATGATGACGGCTTGCTCCTAATGATAATGTTTAGTTTGCGAATTAACGGGCATAATTGTGTGTGAAATTCCATTTCTGAAGATATAAATAACTAAAACAAACAGTAAAATTTAACTTGAATAATTGATTAATTGGCATTTGAAAATGTTAAAAGTTAATCAGTTGCTATTTCTACATTTTAAATGTATGCATGTATTGAATTAATTTTTGCATTATCAGCAGGAACTCACAAAAATTTAGGTCAATAGGTACCTTGGTTCATTACCATTTCAAAAACGTATGATCCCAGTACGCTATTCTCTAATTTAATCTTCCAGTCACATAGATTAGTAATGACCAAGTGACCCCTGCCACAAGGCCAACAAATCTCTAGAAATTTAATTTGGCTGTAATGTAAAAAAAAAAGAAGAAATTTTGAAGCTCTGTATAAAATTGCAAGTATTTTGATTCTAGAAATGCGCTGATGTTCAGATTTATTGTGCAACTTGAGATTTTTACGATACGCTATTACGATACTCACCATTCCATTGGATAAATTGCGTTCCTATCAAATTTCAATTTCCATTACCTTTGATATGAAAATAGTGTCCTTCCTTTAGTTTCAAGGAAAACTAGCCATTTTCAATGCGTAACAGTAATACTACGAACCCACAGTGAGTAGGCCCAACAAAGTGCTTACGACATGCACAAAAATATGTATGTATCATGTGCATGAAAGTGCCGTTATGTTTTAATGAATAAATCATGTTTCAATATCAAATTTTTGGTAGCTCTGAAATAGATGAAAGAACCTGACACCAAAAAAATGCTATCATAGATTGCTTCAGTTTTAACTAAAAGCATGATTCCATGAATATTATACACGCTGACATTATGTAATTCCCTTTATTTCACAGCAAACTCCTACAATTCTATTGGAAACGGCAAGCAGTACGAAAACAGTTCTCAACAAGCCCATTGCAATTCCACCCCAAACTCGGCGAAAGTCCACAAAAGATTACTCATCATCCCGGGTGTACAATGACAAGAGTGACACATACTGTGAGGAACTCTCAATGCAAACCTTGTCCCATACAAATGAAAAACAAGCCCTCACAGATAGGCACCTTGTGACAGCAACAAGAAATGGAAATGTTCACCACAAAACAGTGAAGAATGGTCAGGCCACAATACTTTCTCTGGACGGAGAATGTAATGCCACAGCATGTGCACCAGCACAGCAACCAACACCACCGCCGCCGACGTCCATGAACAACAACTCCAGTAGTGAACGAGGCAGGAGAGCGTCTGCACCATCCACAGGCAACAAAGTGGGATCTCCATCAGGCAGATTTGGAAAGTACTTGGATGTCGCTCAGAAACGAAGAGCCTCCAATTTGGCAGATTTCGATTTGGACGACTACTCTAATGAATTTATCGATGCTGATAAGATTGCATCAATGCCCTTTAATAATATGAAGGGCATCAGCTGGACCAGGGAACAATCTGATTCAACTAGGTCTGATTCTGACTCTGAAGACCCGACCGTTGATGTTTTGTCCGCTTTTGGTATTCGTAGTTGTAAGAGCAAGTAAAAAAAATTGATTAGCTATTAATTTACTTTCTCTACATGATCCTAAGAACAAACAATGTTGATTTAAAAAAAAAACAAATGAGATATTTTTGCTTTCTTCCGACCACCTGCAAAGTACTCAGTTATTTCTGCTGTCTAAAAGATTTATAAATTTAATTAACTAATAATAATTATACAAAATGGAGTGAAAAGAGAATTTTCTTTAAGATGAATGAGCTAACAGTATTGTAGGTAATAAATGTACTTTTTATAATTGTAATATAATTATGTGGATATGTGTTTTATATTGTGCGTCCATTTAAAATAGATATTATGTTGTGATATTCTAATCAGCTTTTCAAATTATAGCCATGATATTTTCGTATTTAACTTTGTAATATATATAAGATATGAAAAATATTTCTAGCAAGCAAAACTTTATGGTTTGTTTTATAAAATCATTCAAGTTTCCAGTTCTCAAGCTGTTCATGAAAATGGTTGTTTATCGGGTCCACGAGTAAAGAAGCTTTACAGTTTACTATTTTGAATCACAAAGCACTCGGGGGAAGGTTGTACTACATTTTGCTAATGCTTTAGTGCACTTTGTAGTTGACTAATGGAAGGTGACAGCGGTTAAGACAGTATCTGAATTTTCCATTTTCTTCAAAGAGAGCGGTCACATATCAAACTTAGATTGCATTACATTGGGTGATA
>JAQFXM010003018.1:0-22000 GCA_034693345.1 Entomobrya multifasciata | reverse complement strand
GGGTTTCTTTTCAAGCCCTATCACATATATAAAACTCAACTATTTGCAAAACTGGGATATAAGGGCGCTCCATTGTGCTGTGTTTATGTATTGGTTTATCAATCATAAGGTACCATAATTTTTCAGAAAAGAAAAAAATTGTAGCATTGATTTTAGTGAGATAATGTTATTATCAAACGTGTTTTTAGCTATTTAAATAAAAATTATGTATGGATGTTTAGCGGAAAATCAAAATGATGCATTAAAAAGATATTGTTGAGGCTTTAGTTGATTCCTGTGTCATGTTGAAATCTTGCATGCATTACACCACTTATACTTATACTGTACGAGAAAAGCATTAACTGTGCTGTCCATTAAAAAGACAAGTTTTGGCCCCATCTCTTCTTTTTTTGTGAAAAGAATAAACCCTTTATTTTTTATATTCTTTTTGTAGAAATCTAATGTAATGCAATGTCATGCATGGCCAAGAGAGAGATAGATAGATAGATTTAATAGTGTTTTCAACGCTTCCCATCCGCTTTCATGCCCCATTAGAAAAACCACCGAAACAAATCCTTTTAGCAGCTTTGAAATAAATGCACACACACAAGATACAAGACACTATTCGCAATGCATGTATAGCATGTAGACATATTATGTATTATATATCCTCCCTCGGAGAGGATCTCGCCAGATTTGATTTCAGATGTGAATCCTTTTTTGGCCACAACACTTAATTCACTTTTAATAGCATTCCATTATTCGTTGTCCCCTCCAATTCTTTGCTCCCGCTTTGATCACTCTTCCTTCTAAAATCCACCATCAACTCATATTATTAAACAACGCGAGATAAAATACTTTGTCCAAGATGATGTAGCAGTTTTGTTGAACGGCTTTTATTGGATCATTTTAAATATGATAATCTTTTACAAGTATCCCATCTGTTTATTAAAACACACTACTTGATATACTCAGTCAGAAAATTTAATTGCGCTATAATTATAATAATGACCATTTTTAATTCTTCAACATTCCCGCAATTTAAAAACGACAAATCGGAGAAAAATGTCTGCTGGGCATAGTTGACAAACAGAGGCATTCTAATGGTGATTAATGAACAGAAAAAAGTCATTAGCACACGAGCGATTCCATCAACACAAAATTTACAGCTTTTCTTGAAGTTGTCTTGGTACTTGGAAGTCCTATCTGTATCGATCTTTTCAGACTTTATAAATTTAATGACCTTGAAATTGAGAAGAGGAGAATGAGAATGTGGGGTTTTGGTGTGCGAAATAAAAACAGAGCGTATCATTTGACTAAGAAAACAATCTAAAAAAATTGATTGTCTTCAGAGCAGAGCCGTTGTTTTGGGTAAATAAACAGAATTATTGTCATCATCTTGCTAATAAAATAACCAATTGTTTCTTTTAGATAGAAAAGGAAACATGGGGAAAACATGAAATATGATGAGATAAATATATGGATAGAAGGGAGAAACAAGGAGAAAGGGAATGTACGATTGAACATCATGACATGTGAAAACAATGTACAAACTACGCTTTGTTTTCCAAGTAATTGATCCCCATATTTTTCTTTTTCTCTCTCTCATCCTATTTATCATTTTAATCACAAGATGTAAAAAGGAATGCTCAGAGGACACAGAGGAAGGAGCATGTGACATAATCAAATATTATTGCATATTTTTACTCTTTTTTTATTATATCACACGAGGGAACACTTACTCATATTTACTTACAATCATGTTTTTTAGCAAATCGTTTCATTTTCTTGTGAATGGCTCAACTTAATAATTTTTATGTTAATTAGATAACAAATGAGATAAAAATTTGCATGTCATTTTTTCAATACAATTTTTCCTATCATGAGTATCATGTAAGGAAAGGATAAAAATCATTGATTTTCCCAAACTCTTCAGTTTCCATTCGCAGTGCAGCGTAGCTATAAATCTAACATCTTGTGCTGTGTAATAAATGGTGATCCTCAATTTGTTAGCAGGAGTAGAGGATGAATTGCAAACGCAATGCCTCTTTTTTATTATAATAATAATAACAGTAATAATAATGATTATGATGACGGGGTATACAGTGTAGAAGTGTAGTTATGTGTAGTTTGCTTGCTAGCAAAAGATGAGCATGATGATATTTTATGGCGCAGCTAAACGATGGGGCACTAAATCCTCCTCTTTCTCTCCATTCACCATTTTGCGTGCATCCACGTATTTGTATAAAAAATAAATGTACATACATACATATGAGAGCATCTACATGGTTGTGTGTGTGGGGAAGCATAAAAGGTCATAAAAAGTTGTGTAATGTGACATTTGTAGCCAAACACACTAAACTTGACTCAACTCTCTTGCTGGCTGGATGGGTACTCTCTCACAAAACTGACACCAATACACCCCAAAATGCATTTATCGCTGTATTTTATGAATGTATACCTTTTATGTAGCTACCTATTTCTTTTCTACTTCCTTGCTCAGTTACCAAAAAAACACAACACTTTTGCTCTATTTTACTATGCTACTATTATAATATCAATTCTATACAAGTAGTAAACTGGATGTAAACAAATTTCAGCTGAATTCGTAACAATCGATTTTTTTTACATTTTTGTCCGAAAAAATCAACTTTAAAATTTAGTCAAAGGACTAGTCAATCAACTAAATGTAAAAAAATTAGACAGAAATAATGTGTTGAATATTTAAAAACAGAAAAAAAATTGTATAATCGAAAGTGAGAGACGCGTATGGACAGACAGACAGCCGCTATGGACTCATGGGAAAAATCATCAATTGATACTTGTTCATAATGATATGAATGAGAAATATACACCACAGAAGAATGATAACATAATATCCCATTTGACTTGTAAAAAAATGAAGGAAGTGATAGGATGCCACTGTACTGAATGCAATTTACTGGAGAAAGAGAGCTGTAGTAATAATAATAATAACAATAAGAGTAATGATGAATGTAATAAAAGTGGAAACTCTTTCACTCGAACAGGCACAATGGCTCATACACATACATACCTTAAATACACGTATGTATAGATGTAGTTGATACATTCATCCCTTCCTTTATCTTTGTAACTCATATTATTATTATTATTATTTTCCAATGTTTTCCGGATATAAAAAGTTGAGGTCATAAGTGCTGATCCCAAGAGTACACAACTTAGCGCTTTTCATGTCAAAAGAAATACCGGTCCCAATGCATTCATTTCATTCCCGCTCTCTCGCTCTCCTCTCTACCAGCTATCCCAATTCTTTTTTTCTTTCTATCTTGTTTTTTTTGCTATTTTACTGTTGGAAAATATTATGTAATATCAAAGCAGTTTAGTGATAAGGTCTACAAAGCAAATGGCTATAAATATGCTTAATATGCTCTCTTCTTTGACTTATTTTTTAAAGTATGCGTATAATAAAGGGAAAGTAGATAACATGCTATAGTTCTGCACACTTTTACACGACTAGTAACAATAAAAAGTACTCAATCCACTCATCTTTAAATGATGTATGTGCGCTTTTATAACTTTACCCGCTCGTTTATCATCACTTTATTTTATTTTTTAGACAAAATGAAATCTAGACAAAAAATCAAAGAGACTCCAATTCCCATAGATTTACCAGCAGCCAAGTACAAAGGAATTGGGAATCGAGATGTCCGGTTGCAGGTATTTTAGACTAGACTTGGGTCACCCAAGTTGGTTGGGCGTCTAAATATGCTTATATTCTGGCGACACCCTTAATTATTCCGTTACGGGATCCCTTTTACTTCTGGTTATTTCAATGTCCCTTCATTTCATTATTTTTTTATGACGTGTCACATTGTCACATGCGCCATTATTCCACCTTTAGCTAACAAGTCATCTATAAATTATTTTTTGCTTTTGTATTCTGTCATTGCCACATCACATCATACCCTGAACAGTTCAATTTTTTCGTTCGATTAAACAAGAATGAGTAAGTATTTTGAAGTGGAAAATTTCCTCAATGAAGGGATATGAAATGAAAATATGAATGCATGTATACCTCTCATTGCGTCCCATCCGTGGAGTAAAAATAAATAATTCACGCTGGTTTGCTCCCATTTCCACCATAATTTCTGTTATTTTACTTAATTCGTTCTATTTCCTTTTAATATTTGAAATATGATTATGATTCGATACTATTTAATTTCCAACTTGTATTCCGACAAAAAAGCAAGTACTTCAGAAAAGAGATCAGGATTTTCTGTTAAAATAAAAATGGTGAAGGACTGACTTTGGCTTGAATTGACAAAGTAACATGATATGATGCAAAAAATAGGATTAGTTTCCGAAGTCCAGATGACATAGCGTATAAAGCTACTAAAAGAGCATACAAAGTTAGATCTGAGTATAAAATGGTACAGCTTGCTGTTCAATCAATTGTGGAATCAAATTATAATGAGAATACAATGACTACAATGAGAGTGAACAATGTCCCATTTGTCTACTGATTATCTCTTGTATTTGCTATTTCCTTTTTTACAATGGATAAAAGGGCAAGTTTTAGATTTTAAGCTTGTAGAATTGTAAATGCTGATATTAATAATGAGAATGATAACATGAGTAAATAAAGTTAAACGGCAGTTGTGCCACAGACAAATTAGCATTCACACTTTTCATCCATCCCATTCTCAAAGGGATTTTGATGGATGAGGAGAAATTTTTGAAAAACCACATTTGTGTGTGGGAAGGGTCCGGTTACACTAGACAGACACGCATACATACATACATACATCAATGCATATATGTATGCATGAGTGCCTTTTTCCTTGTCTTTCGCTCAACTGCTCGTCATCCCGTTTTTAACACTTTTACGCTCTCAAATCCAACCCAAATGGGTAGACAACAAAAGCTGTCTCATACTCATGATAATGATGAGCAAAAAATGAGCACAACAACAAAAGCAACAGCGGCACATAAAATTATTTATAAAAAAATAGTGACATGCATATCACCATGTCACGTAATTCAACATCATCAGCATCATTGCATTGCTCGGCATTCAACATTGGATTATTAAAATAGTAAAGCCTGGAGAATCGGAGGATTGACTTGACTTGGCTCACTACAAATAGGGTTGACGACAAACGACACACAAAGAGAAGAACAGATGGACGACGCACACACACATATTCATATGCAAAAAATGTACCATCATCCTTCTCTCCTTTTTAAAAGTTGACCTTTTAGTTTGTATTTTTTTGAAGAACGACTGCATTCGTAAAAGTTTATACCTAACTACTATACTTCAAGCATGCTACATATAACCATCGAAAACTCCAAAATACTGTGCTATCAACAAATTTATGATTCAGTGATCATGATTTCCGTGGATACGTCATCATAGAAGCTAGTAGTAACGCTTAATCTACTATCTATAAAGAAAAAGACACATGGCTGGGCAGTAAGAGTGACTTTTTCCGTTCTGTAAAAACTTTTAACGAAGGCAACGGGAGCAACTTTGATATAATATTTTGCCATCAAACAGTTGGCATGACATCATGACTATGACATGGATGGCCTATACACTAAAAAAGCTTAATATCTTTGCTAGTATCATCGTTATGATCTGATGGTGGAAAGAATATTATGCATATTATGCAATATTGAACATTATTATTGAGGAACATGAACACGATCCCAAAGTTTTCTTTTTCGTTTAAAAGTTTTTGGAAGGGAATACAAGGTTCATAATAATATTATTACGGAGAAGATAATCGTAGTGAGTTTTTAGGAAAGTCAGCAGCGACATATAAGCAATGATGATGACCGCCGCCGTGTGTCCTCGAGAAGCACAGTCTTGAACGATACTTTGCAGTTGTTGTAAAAAATATTAAATCATATCATCTCACTCAGCAGTCTTTTAACCACAAACACACACAGACCACAAAATAGAATAAATGTTTAGCACAAAAAGAGAAAAGATATATATGTAATATAATGATATTCTGCGTGTTTCATTTTTATTCGGATTTTTAGGTAGCATTGGCTTGGCTTTTGTGAAAGAAGAAGAGAGAGAGAGAGAAGAAAAAAGAGTGAACCTCTCTCTTTTGTTCCAAGAATTTGACACACTCGATCAGAATAATAGAAGACTCCGCCTTGGAATACGATGGGGTGGAGAAAAGCCATGATCATCATGGCAACTTTTATTTCACATACAGACAACCACTCCACTACAACCACCAATGTACATAGCTTGTCTCTATTACATCCTCTCACTCTACTCTACTCTTTTAACTCGACTCTCAAAAGTAAAATCATAAACTAGCTATATTATTCTTTATAATGGCATGATATTCTAATATTATGGACCTCTCTGTCGCTCTCTCTCTCTCTCTCTCTCGTCATCTCATTATTACTGGTAAAATATATATTATCTACATATGCTACTCTTTTACTCTTTTTTCCGTCATGATCAGCATGATGATGATGGCTTTGCTTTTGGTGATCCCTCATTTCTTTTCAACTCGTCTTCTCCAGCTTTGACTTAATTTAATAGTTTCGCTGATGGTGGTGCTGCTGCTCATGCTGCTCAAGAGGTATTCAAACCGAGAGAGAAAAACAAGGTGAAAAAATTCCCGAAAGATTTATTTTCTGGTTGTGCATCAATTCAATTCAGTAGCAATCTAAGCGATAAAAAAAGGCCAGCAGCAGGAGCAGCAGGTATTTCATTGCGATTGTGAGCTCTCAAAGAGCAAGAGCAACCCCATCATTATGAGTTTAGTCAGTTTAGTTTTTAGTAAGGAAAAACGGGGCTATTTTGTGTGCATTCACAAAGGTAATAATAATAAAAATAATATTGTGGATCCCTAGAGTAAGTGTACACAATATACATTCATACCGAATACCGACGACCTACCAAAAAAGTTATATAACAAGAGGATGGATAAAATGATTTGATGATCATCACGATCTCCTCTCCCTCTCTCTGCATTCATTTTTTATTATGGCAAGACCGAATGTTGTGTCTTGTAGTATATTATGTTTGTAATGGAATTATGCACCATTATTAATAATCTCACCTCGCATTTTCAATGGATAGATATAATATGTAGTAGTATGTTGTATTTGTGCATATTCTTTTCATCTACCAACACCGGAGGAATAAAAAGGTAGGTATATAAATTGATCTGGTCTGGTGATGTGGTGACTTATGATATGATGAGGAGGATGGATACAGTAGGAGGTTTCTTTTTATACTTCGTACTTACTATTATACTTATTATTCTATTTGAATGCCTATAAACATTTTATGGATGTTAGGGGATTAGGCATCCTCATAATTTCATTTTATTCTGCTCAATACTCACAATCAGATACTCAGATTGTCAGATTCTCTGCGAGTCTCTTTCATTCAGGCTAATGATTAGATAAATCAAATCGTAATGACTCTCTTTTAGCTTTCGTGATAATGATATCCATCCGCCAGCACAGAAGCACCAAACAACTTTAGGATTAATTTTTATTTCAATTGAATAGACATCAAAATGGTTCTCTCTCTGGCTTCGCTTTATTTAATACAAACTGAGTATTTACACTGGGATTTGGGAAATATAAAACGTGAGTGAGTGAAAAACACCCAAAAAAGCTGTATATCAGATGCTTTTATGTTATCGTGTATAGGAGTAAGTTACATTGAATAAGTAATAATGATAATTGTGATGACGAAAAGAATGGAAGCGGAATAAATGATAAAAATAGCCTTTTCCATGAGTGTTAATACAGTTGTCACAGTTTTTAATTTGTCTCCGTCTGACTTACATGTTAGCCTAGCCTGCCTGCCTGCCCAAATGTCCCTAACTGATCTGAAATGCACTACAGCGTGCGAATAACCAAACAACCAACCAGACTGACAAAACACATAATACATAATTTCAAAATTAATGATGATCATTTTGCGCTTCAAGGTAATCTTGAATAATTACCTTGTATTTCTTTGAGTTGTAGTATTTATGATTATTTATAACTATTTTGCATTACATACATTTTTAAGAGCTATTAATCAAATGATGAGTGCAATTATGACTACTATCACAAAATAAATAGCTATTCATGAGTTCTAGTCTGTTTACTTGCTCAACTTGATAATCGAATTGGCTTATATAAGGTGAGCAGTATGCACTATACTATAGTAAAGTAGCAACAGCCGCAGTAGCAGCAGCAGCAGCGGGAAATATGGAGACGTTGAATAATGTCTTGTTTAAATGATGATAAATATGTCAAGATGATGCTCATTGTTTATTAGCATCATTATTTTTTCTCTGCCGTGCCTCAGGAAAAACTTGCCAAAAAATGTATCTATATATTTTTAGGAGATGGGGTGTGTTTAGGGCATTCTACTCAACAAATACATGGCCATTATACCCAATAAAAAGGCATAACAAGATATCATTTTAATACTCGTCGTCATCATCGTCGTCAATGAAAAAATAGAATAATGGCACCATAAATTTTAGGGAAAGCGATGAGAACAAGACGAAAAGTAAAAAACAGACAGAAAAAAGTGGCAAACAAGCTAACTGACTGAGCTGACTTGGTTGGGTTGAAAGAAGAAAGTGAAACTGAAATGTTAAGTAATCCCTTTGCATGGATGGATGTATGCATGGATTGATCGCAGGTGTTTGTGGAAATATGAACAAGGTGGATCCCTTGTACTGCTCCACTCATCCATTTTTATACCCAAAAAAAGTCCAACTTATAGAGCAAAGTATTATACATGCATGCATGCATGCCTTTGAATAGTAGGATAAATTCATGCATTCCGTAAATATGTGTGTAAGATGTATAATAGCTACTTTTATTATCCCCTTTGACAGATGTCTATATTTATAGACGATGCTCACTTACACCCTACCCTACCATCAACCATTCTCCCTTGCTTTGTGACAAATAAGCTTTTAGAGAAGAAAGGGTAATAGGATCAGATCAAATGGACTTGACTGATTGACTTTTTTATTTTGGGTTACGACCTCCCAATAAATAAGCTAGAAATTAAATGTCACCAAAAGTAAGTTGATTGCGTTTCGCGTATTTATTTTGTCTTCTTATTGTTATCATTACAACAGTAATAGAGTATAATTGGGGGAAATGAATTATTAAAGGTACAAGAGTAAAATGTCTTAAGTTTTGTTACTTTTCTACTACAATGTATACACGCAAAAGAATTCGTGGTGTATTATTTTAGATGAGGATGAGAAGGGGAAGGAACAAGGAAGAAAAGTGGTTGGTAGAGAGAGAGAGAGAGATTGTGTGTGTATGTGAGTGGAAGCAGCGAGGGAGATAGAGTAAATTTAATACAATATTTAATACTTACATTATCTTTTACTTTTAAACTTAGTCAGTCACTTAAATGGTTGATATACTATTCTAGTACAGAACAGAGTTGAGTGGTGGTGGTGGTAATATAAAAGTGAAAAACATGAATAAGTTTCATCAGCCAACCAACAAGCTATATTAGAAGAGAACTAACGAAAGTAAGTATCAGCAGCAGAGTATCAACCGAGTCAAGTCATTTCACATGCTATTTGTGTCTATGCAGCTTGTAAAGAAGAAAACCTGAATCCAAAACCCGTCTTATCTTCAAAACATTCTAGCATTCTCTCTCTCTCTTCCTCCCTCTCTCAAGTAATTTCAACTTTTCGCATAAATTTCATCACAACTTGTTCCTCCACTCCACAAGCCTTACTTACAGTGTGGCTCACACCCAATTAAGTCACTCTTGTTTTGTGGCTTCTCGCTCGCTCTTCACTCCAAAAAATACTACATGTACAATGTAAGCCTTACTACCAGCACCACCGCCACTACTACTGCCACTTTGTCCCATAGGAATCCTCCAGTCAACTCAGCTCAGGCTCAGCTCGTTCTTTTCGAACAGTAGGGAAAAACCACCGAAAGCGACGATATCAGCAACATAAATGCCATAAGAAATGGAGTGAGCTGTGATGTGAGTGGAGGAAGCAAGCACCCTTTTTAAAAAGCTAACAGCTTCCTCGTTTTCTTCCATTTTTAACGGAAAAGCAGGAAAGGAAAACGCACATGGAAAGAAAGGATTAAATGAGGAAAGTGAGAGATGCGAGATGAAAAACATAGCATACATACATACATGCATGCAGCCAACAACAAACAAAGTTGGTGCATTTATTAATGCGTTTTTACCAACATCTCTCAAAAAATTCATGTTTGCTCGAGGATACGATGGAGTGTGTGCACTGTGCAGTGTGCTACTCTTCTCCATACACCATACTCTCCACTCACTTTACTTGCTTTACAAATGATTTTGCGATAACAACTTTTTGGTTGTGGGGTGGTATTAAAATGTAAATACAAAGCTTATCTTCACCTTTTTTACAAAATTTAAATTAAACTTTAGAAAAGATGCGTGGACGGTTTCAAAGCACAAATGAAATATTTAATAATTATGATGACGATAGTGAAACAAGGAAAATGACTAAAATGAGTAAACCTATTAATGAAGTTAAAGTTATTATTAAGTTTTGAGGAAAAGTAGAAAAAAAATTACCTTGACTTGAGACTCGGACATTCCCAGGGCTATCGCTAACTTGGCTCTTTCCGGTCCCGCCAAGTATTTTGTCTGCTCAAACGTCTTTTCTAAAGCGAAAATTTGGTGACCACTGAATGTGGGACGGGTATGCTTCTTTTTCCCATCTTTGTCCGAATTTCCACCGCCGCCTCCAACACCTGTACCAAAATAAACTGCCATTTTAAATCATTTCTGCACAACAACACATTTAATTGGATTACAACTTTTAAAATTAGATAACATCATGTTTGGGCGTTTGTACGGAAATGTTTACAACTTTGATAATGATTATTACTATTTTATTGTGATCTGGATGATCGTCTCTCTGTCATGCATGTATAAAATATGCAGTTTGTTTGTAAAATAAGGAAATGATAGTATTAATAATGGTGAGATATGACATCACCCCTCCAGTTTGGCAAGTGGTTGGACACGTGCACTACTTGTGTGAGTTGTGTGCACAGTGTGATTTGTAATGGAAAATAAGGACACACGCTCGTTGTGCTCAATTAATCATGTAACATTTACAGTTTACGAGACTGCAAGAGAGACAGAGGGAGAGGAGGAGTGTCATGACATGACATGATGACATGACAATGTTCCAGAAAGCGGCATTCCGCTTCCTTCTCTCAAGTCAATAGAAAGAGAATGAAAGTGTAGCTGTTGCTGCAGTGTTCCCACACTTTTTCCGTCCACCACCAAACACACCGTCAGTGTTTAACCGGAAACCCGATAACACGTTTCCCGTGTCTGATAAAAAATATACTTGCTTTTCAAAAAATGATGGATTGGTGGTGGTGGACATGGTCATGTTCTCAACAAAAAACAAAATACTCCATCCATTCGTATTTATTATTGGAGACCAATGCAATGGAAATATTGGAAATGATAAAACATTGGAAAGTTTCCGCATAAATATTTTTAAATGCACTCATACCAAAGTTGATGGTTTCTCTTAAAATAATTTGATGTCATAGAAAATTGATAGGTTCATTAGACTTGAGGTTTAATTTGAAAATAGACACGCACTAAATAATAATAATAAATAAATGGTAAATTTTATTTCTTTTTGTTGGTGTGTTGGAAGTATTGGTGGCCTCAATTGAAGGCTTAATTTGAACGAGGAGCAAACAATTAAATTAATAAAATGAATTATTGAGGTATTATCTAATTTCTCATTTGTAGTGGTAATAATATAAATGGGGGGCCTGAAAATCTCTGTGTAAATATAGGCGACACATATACAAATGTACACAGTACACAGTACACAGCTACATTCAACATTATGCAGAATGCAGATAGTAAATGTAAATGTAAGTAAATCTCAATAGACAAGAATGGAATAAAGGATAGAAGAATAGGAGGATATAGAGGGAGAGTAGAGAGCATTATCATCTCAGCTTTTACAGTCAGTAATTTGAACATGGTTTGTTGGAGAAAGACGAGGAGAACTAGGAGCAGCGAGCAGCGACATAAAGTGCAATAATAATACCAATAATGAAATGGCTCACGAGGATGATAAGAAAAAAGAGAGGAACAAAGCTTCATTTAATTAGGACGATACATATGACGTGTTTGCTCACAAACCACCCATGCTCTTTTCGCTATCATTACTGCTATTTGAGTGGGAGCTCTCCCCTCCTCCCCCTTTTATGCAGTGCACTGTGCACTGTGAGAGAAAGAGAGAAAGAAAAGGAGAGGCAAGTAGCAAGTTGACTTTGTGATTATTGTCAAAATGATTGTTTCTGACTCTGACTCCCTCCTTCCATTGCATTGCAAAATTGGATCCAGGCAGTAGTGTAGCAAGTGGTGGCGGTGCTATCATTGTTGTTGCTATTATTATTATTTATTGTGTACAAGAAGACAAGGGAACAGAAGAACAAGTCTATCCAAACCACTGTTCACTGTTCTATTCCCAGTGCCACTATCTGCATCTTTCTGTATGCACTACACCAACAACTTGACTTCATTCTACTCACTCAGATGACAAGATGACATGACTGTATAGTGTATATTGTTAGCAAGATGCAATATGTACATGTCTATCTAGTAGTGGGACAACTACACTACTAAACAACTAAAAACGTGTTTGCTTTTAATACTAACTATGTCGTAATATGTAATATTTACCAACGACAACAAGAATGAAAATGAACAGATGTTGTATTTTCGCTTTCTCCGTTTACTTAAATACTAGTCAGTTAAGTCACCATGCTCATCTTTTCTCTTGTCTTGTCTCCAAAGTCAACTCAGCTTCCTTCCACACAGTCCACTCCAGTGGAGCGCATCAACAAACTTGCTGCTACCCTATACTATTTGCTAAATGTACAATATGCAGTATAATATGCGGTGCTACTTCCTCTGCTGCTGCTAATATTCATTTTAAGCATGATTATGATCACTCACAGGATCATTAGCGAAAGCAATCTTGTGATCATGACTCCTCTTCAACCTACCCAACGCACACCAACAATGTACATGTGCACTTTGCATGTACTAGTACAAGTATATTGCTATGTACGATGTACAAAAGACACTCATGATTATGATGATGTTTATAATAGCGGGGTATTCTGCTACTTTTTCACTAACACCACCACCACCACCTTTCATATCAAACTATTTGCTTGTCTATACAAAATATGTTAACTGAGCCAGTAATTTTCACCCACCCATTAAATTTCCATACTATTAAACAACACACCATATTTTCGTCCATATTATTTTTTATAAAGGAGTAAATTAAGATAGAAGCAACTGCCACTCTCTTGTATTATAATATTATCGGGTATATATTTCACTAAAAAAATATGACGACTGCAAGGACAAAGACGAAAAGCATTTTATTATTATTTTTTCGACTGAGAAAAGGTATAAAAATTGTATCGTCGGCCATCAACGCCACTGTAGCACCGCCACCTCACACAACCACTCGCGTTTAAGTGATGCTGGATGACGTAATATATACAATCCATATTTTTTCTATCCTACTTTTCTTCTACACACAAACCACTTGTGAAACAAGTAAAAAAGTGAAATAGAGCGAGAGAGAGAAAGTGAGAGATGGCAAGAGATTTTTTATGACTCGGCACTCAACTCTACTCTCAACTCTCTTATGTTTCTCATCTCATCATGTTCATCTTGTAGATAGCCAATAGTACTACGCCAACATACATACAATCACCGCTGACAAAAATTACCATATTTTCTTCATTATATTTTGTTTCAAAATTAAAAAGTTCCAGAAAATAGAATTGGCGGTTTGTTGTTTCGTTGAAAAAAGAGTGTAGCCCACAACAACAAGACAAATAACAAGAGGAACAATAGATGATATTATGGAGGATGGAGGAGGAGGAGGGAAAACCCTCTTAAAAAGAAAAGAGCCCCATTATTAGCACCATTATTGTTAGTATTAAAATTATTATTAGTGAGGCAGGAGGACTATTATACTTTTATTAAATGCTTGCTTCCCCAACAACAAAGAAAAAAACATGTTGGGAAGAGGGAATCTGTATGACTCAAGCATCTCGTTTGTCTCTCTAAACAATCTCTGAGAAAAAGTGAGAAAAGAGAGTTGAGGGAAAGTTGAGGTGTGTATTTACTGGGGAAAAATCATGGACATTCTAACTACCCTTGACTTTTTTATGAGCATATTTTTAGCTCTATTTTCCTCTTTCAGCGAAAAAGGGAGGAGGAAAATATCTTATTATTATTACTACCATTAAAATATATAAAGCATCTTTACCAGTTTATTTTACAGCATGATCAAATACATTGGATTGACTTAATGAAGAAAATAGGCCAAAAAACAAAAAAACAATATCTAGACAATAACTACTTAACTGACAACAATGTAACCTGACTTGAATGCAAGTAAATCTTGTAAAAAAAACTCTCGACTCCCCTCTTCTATTTTTTTGATCTTCTCGTTTTGTCTGCACAGGAAAAGAAGAAGAAAAACAAATATTTTATGCGGTATGGGAAATAGCGTAGGCATTCAACAACACAGTAAATAAAGTTGGAAAGAAGCATTCGGGAAGAGAGTTTGCCATTTATTAATATTATTTTATCCGGGATAATGCGATATGATGTGCTATGCTGCTATAATAATAATCATAATAGTAATGATATGGTCTAGAGTGAGGCTAAACCATAAAAAGGGACGTTGCTCGGAATATTATTATATATTATTATATGGCAGAGAGGAGATCAACTTTTTACTAGGCATTCTTATACACTATACGAAGACGATGACGATGACTATGATATGGTTGGTGATTATGATATCATCGAGCGAAGAAGGAGGGTACACCGTATACCACATCATGGCATAGCACCACACCAGATTTTATAGCAGTGTTACTGGATTTCGGGGAACGGACTGGACTGGACAAATGCTTTGAGTAAAGTAACAAGGCCATCATGATACAATCCGATGGCGAGGAAAAAAATAAAGCAATGATCATGTTATGAGCATCTGTATTATTTCATTTTCTTCCAAGTCAAGTGGGAAACTCCAGAGACTATCTTTTCATGGCATCATCATTCCATTGGCACGGCATGGAACGAGAGAGATTCATGTTTGTATGCAAGCTGAGGTGCTAGATAGGTGGCCAGAGCCAGTTGCTCTTCTTTCAAAAATATCCAATAAATTTACACTTGACTTGAACTGCCCTGGCCTCTACATACCATACCACCACCATCATATTCCATCTCTTATTTTATTTTATATGGAGGGTCAAACTTGCTGCTACTATCAGTCACCATTCTTTTCGTTTCATGCTACTTTGATAGTTTTTTTAGTCGAGGAATATATAAAGCTGTTGGTAAATTGAATGGAGTGAAAGTGGCGCGGTGCTTTGGTATTTTGGTCTTGAGTTGAAAACGACGAGATGATTAAAAGAAGGCGAGTAGGAGTTCGGGAGTTAGAAAAACATGAGGATGAGTAGATGATGATCATGATGATATTTGATTGCACATGAGGGAGGGATGATGATCAGATGAGGACACAGGCTACTACATATACTACAATGCTCTCAACACAGTGAAGTGCATTCAGTTGATTATGATGATAGCTTGAAACCGTATCAATTTTACTGCTCTCTTCTCTATTTTTCCCTGCAAGTTGAAGCAATTCAGAATTGCGATGCTGGCTGTTGTACTTTTTTCTAATATTATTATCATTGCTGTTGTGCAGCTCTTTTATCCTATTGATACGATACAATGCCGGGATGATAATACCACATGCAGTGCAGCTTCCAGCTTTTGTGCAATAAACAATTTTTTATTACATTATTCCTTCTTGCTTTCCCTTCACTCTACACAGAATTAAGTGCTCATTCTCAATAAATCAATTACTCGAGCCAAAGACCTGATCTGATTTCCCATTCCAAATGGAAGCCTTGCCTTGCGCACTGTTATTCAATCATCAAATATTGTTTTCTTCTTTCCTTTGTTAAAGTATCCTTCGAAAGCTCTTTGACACAATCATGTAAGTACGCATACATGAAAGAATGCAATGGAATGCAAGGGGAAAAAATAAGTGGACATTTTACCTGAATGATTGACACGCTCTCTCCACAGGTTAGGGTTAGTGACAAGACTTTGAAGACCCGGCCAGTAAATTGGTCTGGTCAGCTCCAATTGCTTTCCAATGGCACCCATCCAAGCTGACGGTGTCATTCCCATACCCATTCCAGGAGGAAGACGGGCCAGACCTGCGGCTGCTCCTGCAGCGGCAGCCGAAGCTGCCACCATTGCCGCACCTAAAGTTTGCGAGGGTCGACTTAAAATGTTGTCTATGGTGTGGCCAGGTGCGCAGCCGGATGTCGTTGTGATGTTGTTACCTCCGCATACTCCTGACGACGTCGTTGTAGGAGAATGCATACTCTGCTCATTCGAACAAATAAAAAACATGTAAAAATTCTTGCCTTTTATCTTCCTCCTCTCCTTTATCCGTTCACTTGCTGACCAATCCTTAAATTTCGATTCAGTAAAAACCACTGATGATTTTTCATTGTACTTGCTATTTTTATTGCTTTCATAGTTGTAGTTGTATTACTCTGTATTGCAAAATAGCAATAGTAGCATATGATATATGCATATCAAAATATGTGGTGCATTCATTGCGTGGTATGGATGAAAGGAGCAGTATATCACTCAAATTCACAAAAATCAGCAGAAAAAACTTGGTTTTGGCTTGCCTCTCACTATTTTTTCCCACAAACGTGACTTTGACTTATGAAGAAAATGTATAGTCAAGTGTGGAGAATGTAGAACAGAGGATGAATACACAAACAGTTTTTTTCATTTGTTCGTGTGTCTGACTGTGAGTGTCCCTAAAGCTTGGTAACTTTTTTGGTTGAATGAAAAGTGAAAAAAAACTTACGTTTGGAGGGATACCGTGAAGTGAAGCGTTTTTTAGACACTGCTGTGCTGCTGCAATTGATGTCGGTGTGTAGTGCTGTAACATTGCAGATTTCATTTCAGTCATCGAGTGCAGAGCAGCAAGGGGAGGGCTTCCGAGCACAAAAGCGGCCGCAGCCGCAGGACTAGTTGCCGCGTTCCCTCCCCGACTTCCGGTTTCCATATTACCTGAACACCATCACAAAGAACGAAAATAATTATTGCTTCTCATTGAACTACAAAATGGTGATTGGATTGATGATGATTTGGTTGGTGAGAAATTCGTAAGGGAGAATAAAAGTATTTAGAACACACACAAACCTGCTGCCAAACTGTTAAGATTGAGCAAGGAAAGCATCGATGATGCAGGGGTACCAGCTGTCGCAACCGGTGGATTCGAGTGAAATTCCAACATTCCGCTCGTTCCCCCAGAATTTATCTAACAAGTAAACAAGAACAACAAATATTTTACACAAATTTCACACAACTCCCTAAAACGTTTTTTTTGTTGACCTTAGTCCCTCAAAAAAATCAAACTGAGCAAGAAATAGTTTACATCTTAAAATCTAATAATATTCATATTGACATAAAAAAATGGAGACAAGCTGGCAAGTAAAACGAAAACAAACGACTTCCCAATAAAACCCGGACAAAAATTTCATGTAAAGCAATTTATAAGAGTTTAAACGTGACATGCATTTAAACATGAACACTATCACATCATCATCAAACTCTCTTTTTACATATTACTTCATTTCATGTGTACTTTCAGCGCATGACTTATGTAATCTTTATGAAAGAAAAAAAAACACAAATTTTGATTTGTTTTCGTTAAAAGTTTGGTCGTACCGATGGGGAACTACTGATTGCAGACAAAGGGGACGATGACGGCGTCTCACTGAATGACGGCGGGTTTGAATCGTCCGTCAAGTGGAGATTCGGGTTTTCGCGTAGAGTTGCCGTTTTGAAAGTCTTCAGAGGGGAGATGTTTACGGGGAAAAGGTGGAAAGAGGTGAAAAAGTTCACCGTCTTTCCTGCTTCTTGTTTTTAGTAAAAACCACCAGTCCTACGAAAATCGTTATTATTTAAAAACCAAACAACTGAACACTATTCAATACTAATTCCACTCTAAAACACATTCCCACTAAAAACGAAAGAAAGAAACTGTTTCACTTAAAAACCTTAAGAAATTAATATTTCCTTTATGCTAGTAAAGACTTTTGGTGGATAGGTGTATTTTAAGTTGTAACTTTGATAGAAATACTTCAATTGTTCATCTTTTACATACACTTGTACTTATATCGCCACTGCCCCACTGAATTCAGTTAAATTGGGATTAACAATTAAGTTGGAGTAACACACACGTGCACAACTAGAAATATTATTCTTTGTCAATTGCAGTATGCAGAATGACAAATTAAATTTTTTCAAATGATAAAAACACAAATAAATTGCATAAAAAAGAGTAATATCAAATATTGGTGTTCCTGCAAAGAGCTTGTGATCCTATGTTTGGAGTTAACTCTTTATGCTATATGCTGTTTCTATTGCGAAGATGAGTTGATATTTATCAAAAATTTGGGGCACTGTGCAACGCTTATACACAAAACCACTGATCTCACACTTCTTTACGTGTTCTCACTTCCTTCAATTTTGTTTTAGCTACCAACACCAGTTCAAGTCGCGACACTACCAATTGTTATGAACGCTAGCACACAAATTTGTTTATCCACTTGTCTAATTAAAGGAAAGGAAAAAGTATATTTTGTGAACAGTTTGAGTAGCGAACACTCTTTACCTACTGATTGAGGTCTATGATGACAAGGGTTTTTTATGGTCATTGAGCAGTTTGACTTTGAGTGTAGGATTGAGAAAACACTTCTGTTTGCGTTGCAAGGGAGAAGGGGTCGTGATATAGATACTTTTCACTGAATGCAAAGTATGCACACTGCACTGTATCTATGTCTGATGTCTCCTGCACATAATCCACAATCACATTTCTCTAACAATATCTAACTTCAAAGTTGAAACTTGTTTGGTCGGAAAAGAGGATAAGCGGAAAGAGAGAGCCTTTTTGGTGAAATGTGATGCTTGCTAGTCAAATGCTGAATGCTCACTTGAGTTGAGTTGAGATGAGTTGACTTGGTTTCACACACCAGCTTACAGCTTACAAGGATGAATGAGAGACTGAGACTCGGAACGCAAAACGCAACATGAACACACTTACAACTAGCTACAAGCTAGAGTAGAATCACAAAGGAAACTAAACTGTGTGCAGTAATGACGTGATATGATAGCAACCATACCACTAAAAGCCAATTGTTGTGTGTCCAGAGGTGTCCATAACTTTTTGATTGTGATTTTCACACAAAGAAGGATGATGAAGAAGAAGACGAAGAAGAAAGAGAGATGCTTATTATTAGGTATGCTGTATGTGTGCAGTTCAATACTGAAATGCTGCTGTGTACTTGAATGAGTAAAGGAAACGGCTGGGAATGCCGACTTGACTGCAAGTAAAATGGATTGTCGGAGAAGAAGATACAGTTTTTGGCTTGCCATTTCCTTCTCTCTCCGTCTGTGTCTCTCTCTCTCGCTCTTTTTAGTTAACTTGAGGCTGGAAAAGCAAGTAGTATATTTAGATGATAGAGTCTCACAAACTTACATACTCACATCACAGCCAGAGTAGTTTTCTATGTAGTCCAATTGCATTGTTGGATGATAATGATAGCCAGATAGCATGTAAGTCTAACGTATTGCATTCCATATAGCACAACAAACTACATGTATATCTTGTTCGATTTCTTTCAAAGACAAATAAAAGATGCGAAAGTTTATTGTATTTTTTGAGAAGGACCTTTTAACGTTTTCCTTACTTGACTTATGTATGTACATACATATTGTACATGTATTTTGTATTAAAGGGAAAAACGTAAGTCAATAGTTGAATAAGAATAAATCATGTAAACATGAGGTAAATAAGTGCCAGAAGTCATATAAAATGTAAAAAAGAAAGCCGGCAGCGCCGGAGAATAATAACTTATTCAGTTGACCAATTGTAATCGATCACTTTAACGTCATCATATAAAAATATTGAACATTTGTCATTTTTTTAAATCACTTTTTTTAAATGGGCCATATTTTAAAAACTATTGAGTTTTAGACTATGGTCTTTTGACAAAGTTTGATCCCAGTACTCTAATCTATCGATTGGTACAATAAAAAAATCGCCCATTTAAAATACATGTAACCGTAAATTAGCCGTTACTCAAAAACAGTTAAACCGATTTGACCCAAATTCAATAGGCTTCTTCCCATGGACCATATGAATGTGTATGCCAAGTTTCATGTAAATCGGTTGAGCCGTTTGGAAGATATCGTGGATACAGACCGACAGACAGACAGACCGACAGACAGACAGACAGACTTTTATCCCATATCATCATCAAGCATTCTTATAAAGTACCATTCTGGCACTTAATAAATAGATGTTCAAAAATTTAAAAAGTAGGTTTAACTACATTTTATTTTGATGTCAACGTCAGAAAATGTTAGTAAGAATAATTACTTGAAATAAAACGACCATAAACGTTGATGGTATAGCTGTATTGACAAAACTAGCCCTTTTTAAGCATTTTATGTTACTTCTTTGCATTACAAACAAGAAAAACATGCAGCAATTAATTCAAGGATATATGTATGCATGCTCATCTAACTACAAAAATACTAGTACAGAAATCACAATCAATTGAGACTTCATTATGGCTGCATTAAGTTTTCTCGTAACGAATGTGTTTACTAATTGCTACCAGTGTTTCTTTATCGCGTCTAGAAGTCTAATCAAAATACCACAAAGTCAGTCTATTGAAGATTGTTCACTAGTGATTATACTGCTGCATATATTTTATTTTAAATTACGTCTTCAGACACTTTAATTTTTATAAATTATTTTGATAGTCGTTGCAAGGAAAACAAAAATATGTGCTACTACGTCACCCTTTTAATTTTCAAGAGAACAAGGCAGCTCTATATTTTCCATTCCAATTTTAAACTTCAAATTCTAGATTATAAGCCAGTTCCGGTTGTCAACTTACAATTAGAATATGTATGCATCAATTCTCTGGATTGTGCATTTTTAGCTCACAGGGCTTATAACTGACAGTATTTTTAATATTTTTACATATACTGTATGCATCTTTCATGTCTTCTCTCTTCTCATGTCTTTGATGGGATGGGCCGGACGTCCGCTCAAGATAACACAGAGTCGCTAAATATTATAACCAACTGGTACTAAATTCACATAAATCGAAAAAAGTTTCACTTGTAAACACAATTTCAGCTGACGTACTCAATTTTTGCATGAGTTTATTTGTAAAATTGTCAAAATCTCTAAGAAATCCATAATGGCGATAAATATTCACAAATTAACTGTGTGCGTAATGCTAAGGATTGTTTGGACAGTTCAATTCTCGTGTGCACCAAATAATTATGGCGATAGCTGCTCTAGTGACACTTGTGATTTTTCAAAGAACCTGTTATGCATTAACTATATTTGCAATTGTTCTAGCCCCAATATGATTTATAACAAAACGATCGATTCCTGTTTAGTGAAACTTTTCCATTCATGTGTCGAGGAAGGTTATTATAATGATCGAACCAATGATGGAAATTTAGGCAAATCGATTAAATTTAAAAGAAGGCTTCCCTGTGTTTATAGTGCATATTGCGGCATATTGGGTTCCTGTGTTTGTCCAGATTCGGACGACCTTGGTATCAACGGAACATGTACTATGCCTTACATTCAATCTAATAACGATATTCAGGAACAGTATCGCCGTCAAACTTCAAAATCGATGCTGGAGAGCAAATTTTTTCCCACAAATTTCTTAAATTGTGACTATACTGGAAATAATAACTGTCCTAATAATGCCGGTCCTAAATGCATTAGTGGAACTTGTCAATGTAGCGCTAGCAGTCAACAATATTTCAATGGAATCAAATGCCTTAGCAAAGTTAATGGACCTT
>JAQFXM010003017.1:0-22015 GCA_034693345.1 Entomobrya multifasciata | reverse complement strand
AAGGAGAGTGGGGGTGGGGGTGGGGGTTGGTGGGTGAGTGATGAGGAGGAGGAGGATGGGGTTAGTGGTGGGGGGAGGAAGGTGGCGGGGATTGGGAGGTTTGGGGAGAGGAAACATGCATTCCAGGTTATTGAGGATGTTGAGGTTGATTGATTTGTTTTTTTGAATAAAAATGACGGTTTTATGTGAGCGACGTCGCTCGGAATGGAAAAAATTGTGGTTTTTGTGTTTCATTTGTTCATTTTAAATGTTGGTCATTTTTGAAGTTTTTCATATAATTTTTGCATAATTTAAATTGTAATCTGAAAATTAAAGTTGGATATAATTACGAAATCCTGCGAATAGAAAATCCCTAAGTCAAATTTTCTAATTCTTGTTAATTTTCATAATCTCATGTTACCCAATTTCCGGTGGTCAATTTCCAGTTTATCTGCGAAAGGAGCTACATTTTTCATAGTATTATCATTTTTCTGTAATTTCTGACATCAAAATTTTCAGAATTAGCAACTTTGTCTAATTAATTATCCTGAGCATTACATTAATTTTTCGAACATAATTTGAAATCCATACATTGCAATGCATTGCATATTGCATCACATCTCAACTGACTCAACCATCCCATCACAAAGAAACTATTAATTTTTCTGTCCTGCAGAGTAACACCCCCACCACTGCACACATCTCCAAACACACGCACCCATATCACCCAATCTACATGACTCACAAAACTACACACTCATCCAAACAGATCAAACCCAGACACTTCTCAATTCTCATCATCATCATCATTCTCCTCCAAAAAATCTCCTCAAGATCCATCTCAACTCATCCATTTTTTCTACCCTACTCCTTTTTTCCACAAACTATACCAATATCCCTCACTAAATTCCCATCCAAAAAAAAACTGTTCACCCTAAAAATAAATTGGTCGTGTGCACCTACAAAAAACCCAGCGTCAAAAAAACAGTGTGCACATAAATATAACACGCAATTAAATCATGTCGTGTGTTAAGTAGAGTTTGGTCAGTATTCCTTCCAGTGTTAATAGTTCTTTTATGCCAAGAGTGTATACTTTTAATTGGGGTTAAATTAAAAGGGTTGTGAAAAGTGAAGTGATTTAAAGATGGCGAAGAAAACGTACGACTTGTTGTTTAAGTTATTGTTGATTGGGGACTCGGGTGTGGGGAAAACTTGTATTCTTTTCCGGTTCAGTGATGATGCGTTCAACACTACTTTTATATCGACTATTGGTGAGTTTAATGGGGTGATCAGCTGATTTGGTTAGGTAACGTGGGTTACAGTTATAATTGCTTGCTTTAATTTTCGTAGGTATCGACTTTAAGATTAAAACGATCGAGTTGAAAGGCAAGAAGATCAAATTGCAGATTTGGTGAGTTTAAATTGATATTTAAGTGTTTTTGATTAGTTAATGCGTTTCGTTATGATTGATTGACATGTGATGTTTTTAAATTATTTCAGGGACACAGCAGGCCAAGAGCGCTTCCACACAATCACGACATCATACTACCGCGGCGCCATGGGGATAATGCTAGTTTACGATATTACCAATCTAAAGAGTTTTGAAAACATTGCAAAGTGGCTCAGGAATATTGATGAGGTCAGTCAGCTGTCTATTTAAATATTGTTTTTTTACGATAGTTACGGTAATTAGCAATTAGTTATTAATTATTATACTTTTCCAATCATTCCAGCACGCCAACGAAGACGTCGAGAAAATGATATTAGGAAACAAATGTGATATGGAGGAAAACCGGCAGGTTCCTAAAGAGCGGGGAGATGCTGTAAGTCATAAATACTTTAAAATTTAAAATTTAAAATTAAACCAATCAGCCATTAAATGATAACAATTAACTAATCAAATCTCCCACAACAGATCGCCCTCGAACACGGAATAAAGTTCATGGAAACGTCCGCAAAGAACAACGTAAACATTGACCGAGCGTTCCACGAACTCGCCGAAGCGATCCTCAACAAGACATCCCGCGAAAGTTCAAGCAACGCCCTAGGCCCCGGCGGTCAACTCAACCCTGACCTCCAAGACAGAGTCAACCTTAACACTAATAATAGGCCTAAAGTCACAGGAATTAGTCAGTGTTGCTAAGAAACCCCCCCAAACCACCAAGAAAAAAAACATATAAAAATAATTTATTACGTACGTTTCTAATAAACTGTAATTTCTAAATTTGTTGTATAAAAACTCAAACAGGTAAACAATGCATTTCGCTAGAGATTTTTAAGAAAAAAATACATGATGATGGGAAATATTTAAAAGAGCTTTTTACTTTTAATTTGGAGTGTAGGTAAGCATTTTCTTTTTCAGGTGTGATTTATTATTCGCTCTCGGTGTAAATAAATTTTTTTTGTGAAAATCGTCAAGAAAACAAAAGTATTAATTAGTCACCTCATTAATTATCATGATCATCAAATTCCCCGAAAAAACATTTGTCAACCCCAAAAATGGAGTTGTCACGGCAATCCGACACTACTTCATCTTCCCATCGATCTACACTACACTCACCACCAAAAAACACTGTATTTAATATACACGCACCCACGTACTCTCACATCACCCCAAACCCTCCCCCTCAATCCGAACCGCTTCGTTTAACACCCCCAAATAAAAAACAAGCAGTGTAACAAATCATTTTAATTTGTAGTTTTCCTTGTTCAATAATTAAAAATGAAGGTTAATCACAATTAACTAATTAACCAGCTGATTTCCCCACTCACTGTAAATAATGAAGAGAAACGACCCAGGCCCAAGTAACCAATCAGCATGTGGGTCAAGTGGCGTCGGAGCAACGGGGTCAAGTGGAGTATGCCCCCCACCGAGAAGAAGACTGCAACCATCAGAGAAGCAACTCACCCAGCAAGCGAGAGCTGTAGCGCAGACACAGAGACAGAGGAGCTTCAGTTCGAACAGTTCACAGACAATCATGGCGGGGTTGTATGACCTCGAGGAGACGTTGGGGAAAGGGCACTTTGCCACTGTTAAGGCTGCCAAGCATGTGTTCACTGGGGAGAGGGTTAGTGATCAGGGATCTATAATTAACTGTGTTGTGTGGTTTAATTATCGTGCTAATTGTTCTCGTTTGTGTCTAGGTCGCCGTGAAGGTAATCGACAAAACAAAACTGGACAGTATCAGCCAAAAGGCGCTGTTGAAAGAGGTGCTCTGTATGAAGCTCGTCCAGCATCCGAACGTTGTGAAGCTCTACGAGGTCATCGACACTAGCTCCAAAATGTATCTTGTTCTTGAGCTGGGGCAGGGGGATCTTTATGATCTGATTTTAAGGCAACAGGGTGAGTGCACTTTGGACATTTATAACTCAATTAAACAACCACAATTAACTAATCACGTATCTGCTCCCAAAATAGGTGGCCTCCCAGAACCAGAAGCCCGTATCTACTTCACCCAAATCCTAACAGCAGTGTCCTACTGCCACAAGCTCCACGTCGCCCACCGCGACCTCAAACCCGAAAACGTAGTCTTTTTCCCCCCAACACCCCCCTCCTCCACAAAACGCCCAACCCCCGACCCCCCTACAACCCCATTCTCCAAACTAGGCCAAGTAAAACTAACAGATTTCGGTTTCTCAAACAAGTTCTGCCCCGGAGTGAACCTGGACACATCCTGCGGCTCCCTAGCATACTCCGCCCCAGAGATCCTCTTAGGAGACAGTTACGACGCCCCAGCAGTAGACATTTGGAGTTTAGGAGTGATCCTGTACATGCTCGCGTGTGGGAGAGCACCCTTCCAAGAGGCGAATGACTCGGAGACGCTGACGATGATTATGGATGTCAAGTATTCTATACCGGATAGTTTGAGTGGGGAGCTGAAGGATTTGATACGGAGGATGCTCGTTAGGGATCCGAGGAGGAGGGCTAATTTGCACGAGATTGAGAATCACGAGTGGGTTAAAGAGGGGGAGGGGGTTGATAGGGAGGTTGCTGTTGCTCAGGCGTTGCCGTTGATTGCGAGTAATAGCTTGAGTGAGTGTGAGAGTGAGCGGATCTTTAGCGAGATGGTTAAAGGGGGGATTGTGGGGAGTGTTGAGGAGGTCAAGGGGTGAGTTTATTGACAATTGTAATTAAATATTAATTTTACAAGTTAACTAATTGAAATGCATTTACTTTCCACAGCTCCCTCCGCACAAACGCATACAACCACATAACCTCAACATACTACCTCTTAGCAGAACGACTCCTCCGCGAAAAAACCCGCCGTATCCGAACCCCAACAACCGACCAACCAATAACCCCCACCTCCCCAACAACCACCTCATCAACCCTCCACACCCCATCCTCAAACAACACCCCCGCGCAGTCCCCACCCACATCCCCTCCAATCCGCATCCGCAAAAACTCTCACCCGTTCGAGGACGTAGTGCTTCCATCCAGTATATCAACAACAGACCCCCCTAAACCCCCAAAACAGCAACACGAGCGCTCTTCCATAGGAGCGCTAGACCTAGACACTACAAACCAACAAAAACGATCCTTCGCCTGCCTCCCCGTGCTAGACGCTGACGAGTCAGAGGAATGCGAGTCATCGTACAGGTCACGCAACAGCTCCCCCCACCACCCCAACTACTACCACCACACTCGCAAATCACGTCAGTCCCCAGAAGATAGAGAAACAGAGAGCAGGTCAACATCCCCCCCTAAATACTGCAACCCCCGACCCCGTATCAAACCCCACCACAGCCATAGCGATTCCAGTGATGAAGGTGGAGGCACACCTGGAGGTAACCCTGGTACATCCTCCTCCTCCTCCCACCACCACCCCACAATCAACATAGTGCTAAGCGAAGAAAAGCAAGAGTCCCCGGGGTCGAGCTCCCCGCCGTCAAACTCGTCAAGTACACATCATCATCATCACCACATTCGAGTGAACAATAACGTGCTGAAACCTAGTCCTAGTTATGAGGGGATGTTGGATGAGGATGAGAAGGGGGGGAGTTCTTCGGGGAAGAGGGGGAAGAAGAAACGGGTGTTGTTTTTATCATGGTTCTTCCGTAAGAGTGGGGATAAGGGGAAGTCGAATAGGAATATTTATAAGACAAAGAGTTGTTCAGAGTTGAAGAATAGGAGTGTTGTTGAGTTGGATCTTAATACGAGAGAGTGCTTTGGTGTTTGTAATGGGAGTGTATCCAAATAAAATGTGTAGTTGATGGTTTTTTTGTATAAACTTGTTGGGTTTGTGTTTTATTGGGTAAACTCATGAGTTTACGTGGAGTTATGGGGGTGTATTTTGGAGTTAAGGTGGGTAACTCATGAGTTATGATTGAGTCATAATTTAATAATTTGGAGTTAACGTTCTAAACTCATGAGTTATCACTAAAGTTACGTTCATATGCATTAAATGACTCATGAGTTTAACTGGAGATACGATCAAGTAATTTGGAGTTTACGCGCTTAACTCATTACTCTAAATGAAGTTATGGCAATTATGCAATCGTATTTTTTGAGTTAAGCTTGAGTTATCATTTAAGCAACGTTCATACATGCATACCACTTAAATAACTCATTTTTCCACAAATTATAGTAAAATTCTCTAAAGGCACGTTTTTATTTCACATCACAATCATAGCAACTAAAACTACCGCGACTAAAAGTATAAAGTAAAGTAAATACGAATTACTCCAAAAGTGACCACTACTACCTCCCTCCCCAACAATAACAGCCTTTCCTCCAATCATAGAAAACTTTGTAACACTAGCAATCTCTACATCAACCCACTTCCCCATCGGATCCGTACCCCCAACAACGAGGTCCTTATCCACGAGCACCTGCTGATACTGTTTGTTGTGACCTACGTACTTGACTCCGTCGTGGGCGACCTAAACAAACACAAGTGATTTCATTAACACCAATTCATTTAACACAATTTCAATTACCAATTAAACAATCTCAACCCACCTCAGTAACAAGAACCCTCTCAACCCCACCAACCCCCCCACCCCTAACCCCCTCATACCCCTGAAACAACTCATTAACCCTCCTCGTCCTCCCTTTAACAACCTCAGTAGGTATCCTCTTCAACTTGGCAGCCACAGTCCCCGGCCTCGGATAAAACTGATTAATAAACAAAACCGGAAACTTGTACTTCTCCACCAACTCATAACTCTCCTGAAAATCCTCCTCAGTCTCTGTCGGATACCCACAAATCAAATCTGTCGCTAGCGTGATATTAGGATGCCTCTCAAGCATAAAGTCACAAATCCTCTCGAACTCTTTCCGAGTGTACTCCCGTTTCATCTCGAGCAGCACGCTGTCTGATCCTGACTGGACGGGGATGTGGAGGAACTCGTATACGTTTGGGTGGGAGAGGATTTTTGAGATTTCCTGCAAGTGAAGACTAGTTTAAATTTTAACTGCTCAGCTAATTAAAATATAAATGCAATGATTAAACCCACCTCCAAATGATCAAGTATGTACGGAGGATTGGTCATCCCCAACCTGAGCATAACGTCACTAGGAAGAACTTGAACGATGGCGTTGAGCAGATCAACAATCGTCAACCCGAGATCGATGCCCCACGCTCCCAGGTCCTCAGACGTAAGCCAGATTTCCTTGACGTTCTCGTGGGTGCAGACGTGGGATATTCTTGATGTGATTGACTCTGGAGCAACACAACAATTAAATTAAAATACCTTCCCATGTAACAATTAATTAAGTAACTCAAAACTCCACTCACCAACCCCATAACTAACAAGCATCCCCCTCGCCTGCTTCGTCTTACAATACGTACAGTTATTCAAGCACCCACTCGATATCGGCACAATCTCAATCAACTCATTCTTCCTTATCTTCGGCAACCCCAAATCCGCCCCAGGACTCTTCTTACCCTCGCTACTCCTCTTTGCTCTCACATACGACAACTTGTTCCCTTTCAACGTCTCCTCAACCACCTCAACAATCCTGTCAATCTGCTGCACACCAATCACACTCGCTACCTTTCTGTACGACTTGTCTGATTGGGGGACGCATCCTGCGAGGACCACGTGCTTTTGCTGGGATGTCGCTCGGGTTATCTCGTTTTTAAAGTGTTGCTCGCTAGGGCCTTTGACTGTGCAGGAGTTTAGGATTATTAGGGATGAGGCGGGGTAGTTTGTTGCTGTGGGGGGAGGAGAGACATGATTAGTTAGACAAATTGTGTAATTAAAATGAAAACATATGCGTACTCCACTCACTCGTGACCTTATACCCCTGAGCAGCCAACAACCCAGCCATATACTCCGAATCCGAGTTGTTGTGAGAACACCCCCAAGTTTTGAGGTAGATCGTGTGTGATGGAGGGTTGATGTCGTTTGAATATTGGGGTGGTAGCTCAGGCTCTACCACCTCAGGTTCTTCATCTTCATACTGAACAGAGTTGGAGTACTTGCGCTCTCCCCTATCACTCTCGTCGAACAACTCTGTTAACCCACCTCCATTTGCACAGCTGCAGTCACCTCCACAAGATGGCTTGGAACCTTCGCAGTCGGGTTCGGGTAGTTTGCGTCTTGGCAGTTTACGGATTTTGACTGTTGGGGAGTTTTGGGGGTATGGGTCTCGAGAGGGTGGGTGGGTTATGTCTTCGATGTCGGAGAGGTCTAGCGTCATGGTTTGGGGTAATTTAAAATTATTGTTAAACAGTTTTTAAATTGCTTTGATGTGATTACATTGTTGGTTTGTTTTGGTTTTAGAGTATCTTGGATAGAACGTGTTGGAATCGCGGGGTTGAGATTTGGGGCAACGTGGGGTTATTGAATGCGTATGCGAACAAAGTATGGGGTTTTGTGTGTTTGATTTTCTGGGTGGTATGAGACTTGAAAAGTTGCGTTGCCAGAGTTACTTCAGTTTTAGATTGGGAATGAACAATTTAATGAATTTTTGTTATGATTTTAACGATTTCGTTTTAAATGAATAATAAACCAACATGTTATTGTATTGTGTAATTCATGCTTAATAAAACTCAGTAATAAATGGAGTTAATGAAGAATGACTCATGAGTTTTGAAGGATTTTTATTTTAAATTACATTAAACTAAACAAATTTTGTTTGATAAGTTGTAAGTTATTAAAGTTTCGATACATTTATTAGTCTGTTTCTGGATCAGTTACAATGTTTTACGAGTATAGGCATAATTTAGAGCTGTCCTCTGTATCTTTTGTGTTCTCAAATCGGTATTATGTTACGTATTCAAAGTAACGTTGCTAAACATGCACAATTTACACAAAAAAAGCATCCTTCCAAAAAATCACAAAATAACTCATCGATAAACTTCAGTTGCATTTGATGCATCATTCTTAACAAAATCTCAACATTTCAACTTTACAATCGTCACATTTCTCTACACGCACAAAAAAACGCATGTAAAAAAAACTACCCCTAGCATTCATCAACCCATACACCACAACTCCTCACCCTTCTCCTTTCGCACATCCGCAACACAATCGTACAAAAAAAGGGGATGTTCCCTAAATTTTTTCTACACGTGCAGATTGGTGCGTTAGAAAAAAAAGGTCTTTTGTGTTTTCATCTCCTTTCACGTTGTTATAGTATCGATTTATTTTTGTGAAAAGGGATTTACGAGAGGGTTGGGATTTTTTTTGGTTGGGGTTTGGGTAGTTTGGAGACAATATATGCGGAGGAAAAAGGGATAGAAAAAAATGGCGATTGATTGGGTATTGGAGTTTTTTTTTTTGGTAGGGGGTTTTTGTGTTGTGATTTTTTTTATAGGTGGTCAGTTTTTGGGTTGTTGGGATTTTTTTTTCATAGTACTTTTTTGGATGGGGTTTTATGTAGATGGTCGTTTGCGAAATACTTTACGTGGGTTTACGCGTGTTTTAATTTGCGATTGATTTAGTAACTTGAACTGTATGTTGTGCGTGATAATGACATTCAACTGGAATAATAATCTGTCCTTTAGAAAATGCACAAAATCGACACATTAAAGAATATAAGTGTTCAATTTGATCATATTACGAGAATTGGGTGAGACTTTTTGGTTGATTTATGATTAAATGGTTAATAGGTGTAGGACGTTTTCGAAAATTATTGGCTGATATTCACGGTAGTTTAATTTTAAGATTTGGTATCGTTGTGTTTAAGAACCAAGTCATTGTTGGTATTATGAGATTTTGATTGACGAGAATATACGCGTAACTAGATGGGTTATCTATATCGTTTAAATCAAGATTGTACTCGAGTTAATGTTGTATGGTTATGATTTCATGCATGTAAGGTTAGTTTAAACACTAATTTGTCAATGTCGAAGAATTTCAACTGTTCGGTTTTGTCAGAAGTAAACTTGATGCTTAGCTTTCTAGGGAGTTAAATAATTTTGCCGATGAAGACCAACTAATCTTTCATGTATATTGGTTTATAAAATTTATAAATGAAAGAATATGGGTGTTAAACTTGAGCATATTATGAGATTTTGCATGGTAATAATATACGAGTAACTAACTGTAAATAGACGAATTATCTGTCTCGTTACTTCATGGAGGGATTCGGTTTATCTACTGAACATGAAAATCTGTATAAATATACAGTTTAAGAATTCCGGCGTGAAACGACCATATTGTATGAATGATGAATAATTGCCGTCAGCTATCTTGTCAACTTTAATTTACAAAACAGCTTTATGTTCAACTGAACTCACTAAAAATTGTGAGAATAATGTGCAGTTAAACTTTAATTTTCAGCTTGACAGCGTTTCCAAATTTGCACGTACGTCAATATCTTTATGGTAGACGATAGCTTGTTACATGATTTTTGGGATGATATTCATAATGCGATATTTTCACTATTTTAACTTGTTTTTTTTGTTTGTGAGTCTTGCAAAGCTTTATACCCAGATATTCAGACAACCTATTCGTATTAATAATCTACAAAACTGGAATTTTCAAGAATTTAGGTGTTAAATTTGACCATATAGGACAGTTGGTAAGGTTAGTTAACTATATTTTAGTTATTATGCACATCATTTTTGGTGTTTTTGTATATTGTTGATGAGTTTTATATTTCCGTTCAACTTCCAAATACTGATGATTTTAGATATTTGAAATCGGATACTGTATTAACTTAAGTTCGTTTTAAAATCCATACGAACGTGTTATAATATAAATTCAAACGACACTCAGCCCTGATGCTTTTAATTTTGTCTCATTTTTTTCGTGAACTTAAGTTAAAGCATTGTAATTGACGATATTTTAAGAGTTACAGTGTTTAACTCTTATAATATCAAGATTTAAACGTAATGACTGCAAACAATTTTAAAGTTATCGTTCATAACTCTTGTAAACTCTCATTAACTTCATATTTTACAAGTTATTTATGTTTACTCATTATTATGAGACTACCAATCCTTAGCTGGATTTTAATGTTTTAAATACTCATGTTCATACTAATAACGAATCAATTTGTCGTATATAACTAATTCGAAATTAGCTAACTGAACAATACACGGAATTGTATTAAAACAAATTCGTTCAATAATTCGCAAACATGTCAACACTAGATTCCTATGTATTCCTATCAATTATCCCTATTACAATCTTATTCATTATCTCGAGACTTGACCAATTCTAAATTTTACAAAACGAATATCGTCTCGACTTATATAAAACCGATTCCTTTAAAAATTCGCAAACATGTCACAACCAACAACCAAATACCTACATATTCATGATTCAACTCATCCACACAACCTCCAAACCCATTTCCCATCACAAACCTCACGTAAAAAAAACTCATCAACCAAAAAAACCTTAACCTACGATCACAAAAAAGGGTTAAGCACAAAAAAATCACTTACGCATATTCAAATACACACACCCGTGAGAGAATTCCGTTACCCATTTATATATACACCTTAGACCCATCATCTCCAGACAAACCACTACCAAGAAACACTAACCTCCTTACCATCTCCACCGTGGGAATGTCCCGTTACGTAACTTAATTCAATCTAAAACCCCAATACTTAAAAATACACCACAAAAAAACTGCATAATATGCAAACATTCAAATTACATCAAGAATAATTTGAATACCATTTGAATAAATGTAAAAAGTGATCAGCGGATGAGATACACGGAACTGAAAAACGCAATGAACCTTTTTACCAATCAACTAAAAAAAGGGTACTCACATCCCTTATCTCTTTTCATCCTCAACCCTTTCATCCCTATTTTTTATACACGATACTACCCACAAAAAAATACACAACCAAAAAGGTATGGATTTTACAGTTAAGTATGCTACCCTTTCAAAACCCTTTTGTTGGATTAATCATGTACATTTTTTTTGTAAGATTTTTTTATACGATGATTCATGCAAAAGATTTGAGAGAGAGAGGATGTGTGTAATGCATTTGTATTCTCTTACTTTTAACCCTTTTCTCGTATGCTTTCTTGTTGATCGAAATAAGATGTATTCCTTGGAGCATCTTTTTTTATTGAATATTCAAATGAGATGTGTTCATATAAGTTATATAATGTAAGTTTACATACAAACGTAACGGTATGTTGTATTGATATAAATATTTTCTCACGAAAAACTCTCATTTAAATAACCAAATGGACAGTAAAATTTTACTAAATGCAAATTTTAACCCTTTATAAAAGTTAAAGAAAGAGTCATTATCATCCAGCAATGCACGAAAGGGTTGGTTGTGTTAAAATGATTAACATGTACAACCCTTTTACACAAGACATGTCTACCAGACGCATCACCAGACAAAGATGCATCGCAAAGAAGTATCATCGACACGAGACACTGAGATGCTTCTTATTCTCGTTTTGGAGTTTGCTGCGATAGGGTTCGGTATTTTTTGGTGTGGAGAGAAGGATTCTTTGGAGGGGGTTTGAACGTAGGAGTTTCTTTGCTGGTGGTGGATTCTTTCAGTTTACTGTGTAGAGTTGTTATGGGGACTTTGGATTTTTTAAGAAAATTATTGTGACAAGTTTAAATATATTTGTAGTTTCGTGAGCAAATAAGCTTAGTATATTATTCCCTGCAATTGTTTTAACTCGTTTTGTACAGTTAAATATATTTAACTCGTTTACACGTGTCATCGTACATATTTAAGTATTTTAACCCCGTTTACGAATATTCGACTCTCAACCCCCAATAAGTAAAATATTTAAGAACGTTAAACTCCACCAAAAACCTACACAAAAATCCAGCAATAAACCCCTACGTGCTCGTTCAAACTGTTGTTACATCCAAAAAAAGAAAGAGTGCTGTAAAAAAACTAGAAAACCGGTTTTTTTTGTGTCTGTCTCTCGTACAAACAAGCCCATATTAAATGTTACGTGGGGGTTGTTGTTTTTCAATACTCGACTTTCCACTTTATATTCTAATTTTTTTTTATCAAAGCGTTCAGGAGAGTTTTTTTATAGTGAAGCTTGGTAGAGTATTGAGCTGCGAGATGTTCAAAACTCATTGCCTTATACGTACAACAATCGTATTGTTACGTAGCGTTGCTTTTTTTATATCAGTTTGTTTTACCCCCACGTACGCATCCATCTGCATCGGTTCTTCCATGTTTAAAAAAAATTTGGTAGAGTTTTTTGTGTTGGGCCAGATGGTTAATGTGGAGTTTTTTTTGTGGAGTTTTTTTTTTGCAGCGGATGTTGGGGATATGTGGAGAAAAAAATTTAATGTGCGTCGGTTTTTTTTTGTTGCAGGGTGCATTTGGATGAAACTGGCGAAAAATTGAACACTGGAGTGGAGGGCTTTTTGTGGAGTTTTGCAGTTGTTTTCGACCTTAATCGTTAGAGCGAGGTATAGAGTTTCCTACAGTGATTGAGCGTTGGTCCTTTGAGTGGGGTAGCTGTGTTTTGTGGGGGGTCAGCTTCTGAAACACTAGCTGTGAATCTAGCTTGGGGACCAGGGTTCTGCGTTTTTTATATTTGTAGGAACTTCATACCGTGCTCTCGGTTTTGTGTTGGTTGTCGTCGGGTTGGAGGTGGATTTGGAGGATATCTGGGGACTGGACTTTAGAGGAACGCTGGACGGTTTGGTGAGATTCGGTAATTTTGGCGTACGATTTTTGGTGAGTTGATATATTTGGGGTATTCGATTGAATTCGAGATAGTTTTGGTTGTTTTGTGGGTTTTTAAAGTTCCTATCTTTCTTTTCTTTCTTTGCATTACGTTACCTTCAAAGTTATCATAACTCACAAACTCGAATGCAACTTTTTTATCACAAGAGTTAAGTTCAACGTTTGTTTCTAGCTGATTCGGTAGTATAACTTAATTGGATTGAATTTTTAAATTTTGAGTATATACACTGATTTTCTATTATTTCATTAAAATTCTATTATTACTTCTTTCCACAATCTCGTATGTTAAAGTGCTTGAATTTTAGCAAGTTGTGCTTTTACTGCATCGGTTAGAAAATACTGTATACTTTATCTAGTTTCTCTAGTTTCAATCCGTATTTTGTTAGTGAAGATGTTTTGCACTCTGGTCATAATTTACGTAAATTTATACAATTCGGTTTAAGGGTAAAATTTGTAAAATTAGGTGAACTTAAACTCATTTCGTTTTCGTAAATTAAACGTCTATAAATAGAATTTATTTGGGAATTTGGGACATTCGATTGAATTTGTGATAGTTTTGTGGGTGTTTAAAATTGCTGTTGTTCCTTTATATCTTTGCACTTATCATCGTTTTTGGTAGTTATCACAAACTCGAATGCAACTGCTTTTACCACGAGTTTATAACGGTTGAAATATTGACATATTCAGGAGTTTTTTTACATCAACGCATACTTTTAGGTGCTTGAGTTTTAGTAATTTGAGTGTTTGCGTACTGCATGATTGAGAGAAAACTGTTTTAGTGTATTTAGTTTCAAGTTTTGTTTCCAAATTTTTATCGGTTAATATTTTTGCACATGGTCAAGATAGGTTAATTAAACGTTTGTTTGTAGTTGATTTGGAAATATAGCTTAATTGGGTTAAATATGAATATTTTTAGAACATGCGCTATTTTTATTTTGCTTGATTAAAATTCTATTAATAGTTTTCATTTCCACAAACTCTGTCAAAATGCTTGAATTTTAGCAAGTTGTGCACTGGCATATTATATGGGTTAGAAAATACTGTCATGTCATGTCATTTTTAAATTTATGTACGTACTCATTCCCTTTTTCATTAAACTTCTTTAAATAGAGTTTCTTTGGGATTATTTCCGATAGTTTTTAACCTTAACCTTTAGCTAACGTTTTATGCATTGTCATATTTAACTCCTCAATGAGAGCTTATGTTTTTAGCAAGTTGTGCATTTATGTACTGCACGAATCAAAGAATATTATATAGGTTAGAAAATACTGTCATAATTTATCTAATTTACGTACACACTCATTTCTTTTTCTCTTTAAACTTATATGAATAGAGTTTCTTTGGGATTATTACTGATATTTTTGAACTTTATCCTTTATCTAACGTTTTGTGCAATGTCATATTTATCTCGTCAATGGGTGCTTATTTGGTGCTTATGTTTTTAGTAAGTTGTGCATTTATGTATGTACTGCTGTTTCAAATTATCTAGTTTAAAAATTTGTGTGTGAATATACTTTGCAAATTGGTCAAGATAGGTTAATTAAATGTTTGTTTCTAGCTGATTAGGCAACATAGGTTTATTGGAGTGATTTTGTAAATTTTGAGTAAATACACTCATTTAATTTCCCTTCATTAAACTTCTGTAACTAGTTTTCCTTAGGATTATGTGTGACGGCTTTGAACTAAAGTTTTGTACATTGTTATTTATAACTCGTCCCTGGATACTTTCTTTTAGTGAACTGATTTTGGAAGCACGTATTTTCAGGCATGCTACTGTTAAAACGATTTTGTTTTGGTTTGAAATTAAAGGTACTAACGTGTTGTGATTTAAATTTGTAATATCAAACGAACACAATATTCGTTAGTTTAATGCGTTATGGTAGTCTCCGATGTGATTTATCTAGTTCCAGTTTCTACACTCATTTCCTTTACGATTTCAAGTTATTTAAATTGAGTTTACTGAGAAGTTTATTAAGCTTTCAAACTAAATTAGTTTACTTAGTTGCTGTGTAAGTTAAATAGCTTTCGATTTTTTCCAGTTTGCAATGCGCAGTGATTAAATATGTTTGAATACTTTACGTTCAATATGAAGTAATATTGTTTTTGTACAAAATTGTAAACTCTTGTTACTTTAGCTTGTTAATTCCAGTATGTAACCAAGTTAGGAACTTTAAAATCTATTCGGGAATGAGTCTGCGTTACCGGTAAAACATTTTTTATTAGCGTCAATATTATACAAATTTAAGCATCTGTGTATTTGATTTAATAGAAAATTCAATCTTTCATCTTCTGTCTCATTGCAAGTTTTATACGTAAGTAATGTTATGATAGTACATTGTTTGTTTTTCGTGAGATTTTTACCATTTTACTAATTACGAAAAGGTTAGTGGACGATTTATGTGACCTCGTATTTTTACGTAGAATACATTAGCAGTTCTGACGTTTAGTAGAGACTTGAAAGATTAGTTTTTTGCAATATATGTGATATGTAAAAACCGTTTCAATTTAACTAAAAGTTAGGATTCATTCAAATTTTTCCAGCACAATTTAATAAAAATATAGCTTATCATATAATTTCAAACAATTTTTTTTGACTTTATACACTTAAAAATATTGCTCACACCAAATTTAAAAGTTCTCAAATTTCTTCGTTTTAATCCGTATTGTGGACCTTTTTAACCTTCTGTGAAATCATATTTATATCTTATATGAGTACCTGTATCAAAATCATCGCCTTACTCGTTACGATTTTTTGTGTACCTAACGTACATTCGTATTCAGGTTTCATCTCAATTCAGTACATTTACAATTTAAGGTAAAATTCAATGTGCGTGAACATTTTGAGTTCATAACTCACTTGCAGACTGGTTTTCTGGTAAGTAAATAAACATTTCTGATGTATTATTTAATCGAACTTTTAGTTGAATCTTTTCGTAATTCGTATCATTACGATAATTTTTCAACACGTCATTTATATGACTAACGTAAATTATTTAAGGTTAGGTTTCATCTTCGTTAGCTAGAGACATGCTTTCAAATTCATTTAATATTTATATTCGCTAGTGTAATGTTGAATTAGCTAGTAAATTATCGCATAAACGCTGTTTAAAAGTTGTAATCTTTCATATAGTAAAAATGTTATTCAGTTATTTTAATTATGATCTTTCGCATATTTGTATACCTAAAACACAATTTACCAAATATGTGATGTTAAATGAAAAATCACGTTTGCATGAACAAACCATTTTACCTGAAAGTTTATCCAGACGTTTACAAGAATAGATTGCCATGTTTTTTCAACCTTACTACTTTCAATAAAAACAAGTTTTTTATGAATTTTATTTATTTTGCACATTTCCTGTAATACTAGTTTTGTGTAAATGCTAGATATTTGAAAAGGTACTTAGCATACGATTATAAACTGGAACAACGTATGAAAATGAGATCTAGTTTTAACAACCGAGTTATATCTGATTACATACGATAAGTTTGAACCACGTGTTATTATGTAGTCAAAAATATATTTATAACTCTGGAAACCGTTTACTCTTATGATATTCAATTTTGCTACTATGAAAACCCAATTAATACTTTTTTCCACTTTAAAAGAAAATTTGATAAAAAATGGGAACCTCATTTAACTTTCCAAACATTTCGATTAGTTACTTAAATACACCAAAAAATTTGTCCTTAATAGCATTCTATTCAATGATCGAGATCGATATTTAAAAAAAGTGTACACATTTAAATAACATGTTATTATACTAATTTATTAAGCAAATCACCCAAAAAACAAAACGTTAAAATATTTATGCGATATCAAATTCACACTGAAAACTTTGGGACAAATACCCCATCAAAACGTAACAAAAGATTTTGTAATATCTATATATTATGTACACGATGAAGTTTGATCTCAATGTTTGACAAATGATTAGAAATTGAAAATAATATCGAATCGTAATCTTCTTTTAAATCGAATAAAACCACCGTTAAATGAAACAAAAGTCAAATGAATAAAATAGTTTTAAAGCTTACAAGTGAGTTTAATACCATGAAACATATCTAACGACCTTCAGTAATATCCTATCAATGCGTATATAAACCAATACCAAAATGTCATGTAATTTTGAAGATCATGACTATCACGAGTAAGTTAAACGCCAAAAGTTATTTCATAAACAATTCAGCAATACAGTAACACGTTTAATAGATATAATAGGTGTAGGCGCCAAATATGTTTTTGACGTTGATGAGATGAAGAAATGAGTAATTCATTTTTATGGTTAAAGTTTCTCTGAGTTTTGATAGATCCTGAAAAACACCGGACACCCAAAAAACCGGAAATAACATCGCTGCTCTCGCTACGCAGATAACGAGTGGTATCGGGGCAATTTGCGACATCCTCCCTTTCTCCAATTCACTGGACAGCTCAAGTAGCCAGTTGCAGTGGTTTCATGCGTGGGCATACATCATATCTGATTCTGAAGTATCGTGTGTTTAATTCCTAGTCAATTATAACTATCCGTTTTAACGTGTACTTTAGTCAATTTTAGAATAATTTAGTATACTTAGCAGCATTAAACTATCATTACATACATGTGGTTTAACCTACAATTTAACTGTATTTTTATTGGAAAATAATTTGTAAATAAATTAACACAAATACGCCCATCAAGAAATAATAAACAAAAGATTCATTTTCCACCTGATCCACAATTTCCTACACACATAAAATTCAGCACACTCATGCAAGCAAAAATTGGCACTCATGCATGCGATCAAAATGGCCAACTTTTGCTTTTAATCCAAATTTACGACACACTATGCGAAATCCTAATTACAATTGCCAGCGTGCCATGTTCGGTAGTTACCATTGAATAATGTCTCAAGATACCCCAACCGGATGATACTTTCACTAAACGCATAACCAATGAATGCCATGAAAATTACAATTTTAAACTGGTTCGTAAGAAAATCGCCAGCCATACCACCACCTATGTCCAGTTCCAAATGCACTCAAACGTTAAAATTTTAAACCCTTCCCCCTCCAACCACTCAGTATGCTCATCCAATTAATCAACTCCAAAAACAAACAGTTCAAACCAACTTTTATTCATTTAATAACATTTAATCCATAATCACAACAAAATAATCCCAAAATAACCCCATAAACCTATAAGCACACGTTCGGAATGATCAACCACCCACAACACACCCCCTTCACTTCCCCCCACCCCCCGCAATCCTCTTAACCAAGTACGGAAGTATCCCCCCACCCCTATAATACTCCAACTCAACATCCGTATCAATCCTCGCAACCGTCTGAAACTCCTTCCCGCTACTAGTCCTCACACTCACAACACATTTAGGCTTGAGTACCCCACCCCCACACCTCACATCAAAAGTCTCCAACCCCGTCAACCCCAAAGACTCTGCAGTATCCCCACCCATAAACTGCAGCGGCAACACACCCATACCAACAAGGTTAGACCTGTGAATACGCTCATAAGACTCTGCAATGATAGCACGAATATTGAGTAACGCAGGTCCTTTAGCAGCCCAGTCACGGGATGATCCAGAGCCGTAGTCCTTTCCAGCAATCACGATTAGTGGGTTTTGGGGGAGTTCGGTTGAGTAGCGGACTGAGGCGTCGTAGACGTCCATCTGTGGGGGTAATTAACTTGTTAGTTGTGTTTCATATAATGTTATGTAGTTAAATGTTCAAATGCACTCACAATCTCGCCAGTGGGAATATAAAGCGTCCTCGGCCCAGTCACAACATTCCCACTCGAGTCCTTGTTCAGCTTGTTCACCAACCTGCAACACAACTCAATAATTAGTTAACTAACCAATTAACAAAAATACCAAGTCAACTCCAATGATTATCCAATCTGAACCCACCTAATATTAGCGAACGTCCCCCTCGCCATAACCTGATCATTCCCCCTCCTCGACCCATAACTATTAAACTCCCTCGCCGTCAACCCCTTCGACCCGAGCAACCTCGCCGCAGGGCTATTCCTCGCAATGCTCCCAGCCGGGCTACAAAATCAACAGACTCAAATTAACCTCACTCCTCCCACATTTTTCACCACTCCCACTAACTCACCTAATATGATCAGTAGTAACACTATCCCCCAACAACAACAAACAATACCCCCCAACAAGATCCTCATCCTTAACCCCCCCTAAATCATCCATAAACGGAGCCCTCCGAATATAAGTACTCTCCTCATCCCACCCATACACCGACCCACAATCCTGAACCTTCAAATCATTCCACCTCGGATTCCCAGTCTGGATCTTTGAGTACACGTTTTTAAACATTGAAGGAATCACGTATTTCTCCTCAACCGCGCGAATCTCAGATCGTGAAGGCCAGATCTGATTGAGAAACACGTTCCCCTGAACAGGCTCCGTTTCAAAATCAATATCAACCCGACCTGCTAGCGCGTACGCTATCACGAGTAACGGGCTTGCCAAGTAGTTAGCACGGAGTAACGGGTGGATTCGGCCCTCAAAGTTTCTGTTTCCGCTGAGGACTCCACAGCACACGAGGTCGGACTAGAAGTGGAAATTACAATTAGCTAACATAGCTACAGTTAAAGCATTTACATATTATGTTCCAAACTCACACTCTCCATAGCCGCCTCAACCTCAGCAGGCAAAGGCCCCGAGTTCCCAATACAAGTCATGCACCCATAACCCACAATATCAAACCCAAGAGCCTCAAGGTCCTTGATAACCCCACTCTCGTTCAAGTAGTACGTTACTACACCAGATCCAGGTGACAGCGATGTCTTGATGTACTTTGGAACGGAGAGACCCAGTTCCACGGCTTTTCGGGCTAGGAGACCGGCGCCTAGAATAAATCATGAGTTTGCATGTAAACTTAAATGTTAAACTCTAAAGAATTGAATGTTAACTCTATAAATACCATTGAGTTAACAAGATTAACCCCAATTAAAATCAAGAGTTAACACGCTTAACTTCATAAATGTCTATGAGTTAATACGCTTAACTCCAATATGAATCAAGAGTTAACCCCCCTAACTCATAAAAAATATATCTCAAACTCACCCAACATAACACTCGGATTACTAGTATTAGTACAACTAGTAATAGCAGCAATCAACACACTCCCATGCCTCAACGCATACTCAACCCCATCAAATCTAAACGGAACACTAACCCCCAACTTATCCTCCCCAATCCCATACCCTTTAAACCCAATCTTATTCTTTAAACACGCACTAAAATCCTCCTTCATAACCTTCAAATCAACCCGATCATGAGGCCTCTTCGGCCCACTCAAACAAGTAACTACACTCCCAAGGTCCAGCTCCACAACCTCGCTAAACACAATATCTTCACCGTCGGTTTCTCTAAAAAGCCCAGTGTTTTTCAGATAAGCTTCGATAAGCGCTATATCACGCTCATCCCTGTTTGTCTGACGGAGGTAGTTGATGGTCGTGTTATCGACTGGGAAGAACGCACATGTCGCTCCGTATTCAGGGCACATGTTCGAGATTGTGGCGCGGTCGGCGATTGAGAGGTTCGAGAGGCCTGGGCCGAAGAACTCGACGAACTTTCCTACTACTCCGAGTTGGCGGAGGTTCTGGAGTGGAGGACAATGAGAAACTGTTTAAATCAAGTTAAGTGGTTCGATAAATTGAAACTAATTTTAATTAACCTCACCTTCGTAATAGTCAACACAACATCAGTACTCGTAACAACAGGACTCAACTCCCCAACCAACCGATACCCAACAACTTTAGGAAGCACCATCGACATTGGCAACCCCATCATCACAGCTTCCGCTTCGATACCACCAACACCCCATCCGACAACGCCGCAGCTGTAAACAATAGATAATTATTTAGAACAATTTATACTTAAACCGATTCAAATCCCATGCTAATTATTTCCTCCCCTACCCATTAATCATAGTAGTATGAGAATCCGTCCCAACAACAGAATCAGGAAACAACACCAGCTTCCCAGTCACAGGATCCTGATGCTTTGTAAAAACAACACGAGCAAGGTACTCCAAGTTGACCTGATGAACAATACCATTCCCAGGTGGAACTATCAACATGTTCTTAAACGAAGTAGCCCCCCACTTCAAAAACGCAAACCTCTCGTGGTTCCGCTCAAACTCGAGCTCTTGGTTCTTCTCCAGCGCTTCGTTACTGTAAAAATGAGCAGACATGTTAGTACGACATCCACCATGCACACCATAACAAAGCACCCCCTTCCAAAAACTCACCCCCCAAAATAATCAACCTTTACAGAATGATCTATCACAAGATCCGTCGGACAAACAGGATTAACATCCTCCGGCCTCCCCCCCAACTTTAACACCGCATCCCTCATCGCCGCCAAATCCACAACACAAGGAACCCCCGTAAAATCCTGAAGAACCACCCTCGCAGGGCTAAACTGGATCTCGACATCCTGGTCCTGAGTAGTAACCCAACCAGCTATCCTGTCAACGTCCAGTTCCTTCACCAACTTGTTGTCACATTTCCTCACAGCGGCTTCCAGGAGTACTCGGATTGAATACGGGAGCTTTGCTATGGGGACAAATGAAAACAATTAAACTCACATATATCTCCAACCCCAATTAAATCACATAATAACCAACATCAACTCACAATACTCCCCACCAAACCCCCCAACCAAATCAAAGTACTCCGCCTCAACAGGATCCCCACCCCCAGGAACAACCACGCTCAAACCCTTCCTCAAATGAGCGTACGGATTCACACTTTGCTCAGACGCTGTCGCCTGGTGACCCATATTTAACTAATTTGTGCACTTGACAAGTATTCAAACTAAATCTCACCCCATCCAACTTGGAAACAGAGAATTTAGCAACTGGACTTTGCCCACAAAACCAAGATAACAAATCACGGTAATTTCACTTGTCA
>JAQFXM010003016.1:0-22017 GCA_034693345.1 Entomobrya multifasciata | reverse complement strand
CCTACCTTTTTATTCGTTTATAGAGACCGAATGTTCATTTCAAAAGTATGTACAGAATTGCCATATTCTTCTGTAACAAAGATAACGGTGTGTCCTTTTCCGCTTTTGATCCTGCTAACAAAGTTCAGACATGAACAACATTATGACGAAGGACTGCGCTTAGGTTATGATAAAATATCTTTTAATTTTTTTGAATTCAAAAATCATTTTTTCCAAAGTTTTTTGTGTAACATATTTATCTAATACCGCTTCTCCTCCAAAATACATAAATTGGAAATCTACGTGTTTTTGGCTAAAGATTCAAAAATTCTATGACCTACTAGATACTTCTAGTTAATTTTTTTTATTTATGTACTAGTTTTGGGACGATTCAGCACTACGATGAAATTAAGGGAACTTACACTTGTCGCCAGATCGAATCGCGTGAAGTTACCTTTAATCTCAAAAGGTATTTCTAGTCAATAAACAGGTATCAAAAGAATGCTCTCCTTTATCAGTATGAGTTTTCGTTTTTACATAAGTGTACGGACTTGTAGAACCGAATAAAGAATGAGAACTAACCAAGTTAGTACCTCAACAATGGAAGTTACATTTATTTGCTTTTGGCGACTGACTGGGAGACAGGGACAAAGAGTTGAGGGTGGGGAATAAAACTATCATATATACATATATCATGTATGTACATATATAGTATTTTACATTCAACATTTTTCAATCTTCTGCGTTCATGTGATATGTAAGCTGTCGTTCTACTATAGTAAATGAATAATAAGAACACAGGTTACAAAAATAAATTAGTGGCAGGGGAAAATAAAGATATGGACTGTGAAAAAGAATAAAAAATATAACACGTTTTGTTCCATACTGGTTTTCTTTTTGAAAATCCGCCTACGTTTTATATGTAATTCGATAGAATATTCTTGTAAATCAGCAATTTTTACGTAAAGAATGACAGGAGGAATCCTTGTATTTATTTGTAGAAAAATGTTATGTAAGAAGGTATTCAATGATTTTATGAAAGGCAGAGAATATATAACAGGAATTTACTCTACTTTTAGTGGTTTTAGTATTTTGAATGAAATACCGAATTCTCTAGAAAACTGAAAATCTCGGAGTACGTAAGCAAAAACAGCAAAACAGCTCAATTTTTAGGTTCAAGGCTCAACAAGATCAGAAAAGCAACAGACCAAAAACAAACAAGAAATAATGGATGTTTTCAATATAGTGAGAAAGAGAAAGCACTGCTTGGCGGACTCAAACCAATAAATGGGTACACCCCTTCAAAGCCTTGTTCATTTTGCAGTGCTACTTTATATAACATAGACAAAACCTTTGGAGCAATAATAGCTCTTGTCTAAAACGATTGCTGGCTTTATGTAGAATAAATCGAAGTGACACGTCTGTTTTCTCCACGTGCAAGTTACATCCGTCATTCGTTGAACAATTCTAAGCTGTTCAATAAGTTAAAACAGAAAACTAAGGTACTGCTGTGATAATGCTTGGTGTTCAACGTTGGAGAAAATCTTACTTTGTTTGAACTCGTCAAATTGGTTTACCTTGTTTTTAATCATTCTTCTTGTGAATTACTTTATAAACGTAATAAACATTTTATATTGTTTGTTGAAACAGTTTCTGTTACACAGATAGTTAAATGTCAAAATTGATTTTCAAATGAAAATTCGTGGAAGAAAAAGCAAATATTGACAACGTCATCCATCTATAAACTTTAATACTTCGCATTTATTGTTTTTATAAACAAATATGCAAAGCTTGTGTACTTCAAACATTCAACTCATGATAACTACAATAATACTAATGGTGAATGAGAATTAATAGTATCTATTATGTATGCTGGACTTATAAAGACCGCAATGCCAAGTTTACAACTGAAGTAGAAAATTATGCTAAAGTAATTAGAAAAACAGCACACTATTTCATTTTTCTTATAACCCTTCACATATTCAATGTTTGATTTAAAGTTCAAATTGTGGACTGTTAAAATTTTACTGCATTGCGGATATTAAAAATAATCTGAAGTCGAAGACTTTTCATGATTTAAATGGGATATTCGACATGGTCGACAAATATACCAACCAGAAAACATAAACCTTTATGGTAATTATGAGAACAAACGCGTTGTATGAATTCATGCATAATATATTTTAAAACACTTACATAAAGAATAGATACATGTGTGGCCTAAAAATCAATACTACTAAATTATTTTGGGCAATTAGCTTCAGGTAAAATTAGTAAATTTTATTCAGAAGTCAGTTCACATAAAATGAGAATCTAAGTCAACATTTTGGACTTCCGCTTCCCTATCTAATAAAAAATTTAATTTTCATCATGCTGTTTCAATTTGGCGTTTACGAAGATAAAAAAAACTCGATTTCCTTCCGTCGTTGGTAATAAAACTCCACAAACTTACATTCGCATATTTCCTTGTGCTGAAACTTTTTTTTACTGGAAAAACATTCCAAATATTTATGAACTGATCGGAAGCAATTCTTTCTCAGAAAGCCCCATGCTGATACCATATTTTTCGTTATAAGCAAACCGTATGTAATTCAGCAACAGCAAAAGCACATTAAATTCCAGTTCCACCACAACGTTCACCATCGTCTTCTTATTTTTCAGACCAAGTATCTGAATAGATGTTTTTTTCGCTACGGATCCATTTACTGATTTATGAGCTTTTTAATGCAAACAATGAATGAACTTCCGCTGCAGAAGAATGAGAAATGAGCATTACTTTGTTTGCACACATAATATATACTCATAAATTGCTGTAGATATGATATTGCCGCTTTCTGCAGTGATCGTGTTATTCGTGCTTCGGCATCTCGTAGTCATCAAATTATATTGTATGCCAAGAAATATTTTCGATATAAAAATAAAATTGCAAAAATTTATCGAACATTCGAATAAATGAGAGCACGGTTTCAAAATAAATGGAGCTTTTATTACGATAATTTTATGAAGATATGATGCAGAATTGATCCGTTTTCTACACATAATGTACATATTAAATATCTAAAGATTATACAGAGCAAAACCAAAACTACAATAATATTTATAATAGCAGTCATCCCATATCTAGTTTCACATTACCCCAGTTTGGGAAAATTAAATTTTATAGTTTACATATTGTTTTATGATACACAAACATCATAAATATTTAATAAAATGTGTACAATGTTTCTTAAAATTAAAATTACTTTACTCAGGGCATACTAGTATAGTTGACGACAGTAAACATTAAAACTTTCTCCAGAAATCATCCATTTGGTTGTAAAAATGTCTGGTGCTACACCTAAAGGTAGATACTGTAGTTTGTATTTCTAGTTAGGTTATGATTCAGCACTTTTGTACGCAGAATAAACTATTTGTAACGTGTGTACTCAGTTAAATATTTACATGCATATGTAAGTCTAGTTACATAAAGTGTAGAAGGTGTAGTGACACAAGAGATAGAATGTAATTTGTTTTTAGCTTCCCATTACACGTATTATTCATAATGTAAACGTAATTCATTGTAGCTAACACGTAAATTTTTATACCAAAATACATCCATAATAACCCGAGTTGTTTCGTTTTACTGGTGTTTTGCACATAGTAAATTTTTTGCAGTTTTTAAACGTGCACGTGATGGGGTGGTTGGTTTAATAACGGTAATATGTACAAGTGAATTTATACGCTACATTTTTCATTTCCTAGTTATCAATTTGCATTAATGAAATATCCTGTATCTACTTCCCATTATCTTGGAAGGTCTGTCTCTGTGTAAATATAAGTATGTATGTATTTCTCATTTTGTACTTAATATTTTACTTTCCCTGGTTTACAAACTACATTAAGTAAATGGAAATGCGTATGATATGGAAAGGATTATTTTTTCGGAATTCATTAACTTTATGTACTTTTCTACAGTTCATCTGAGTTCAAATACCTCCACACTATCCCGTGTTTAGGATTAAGATCCAACCTCTTCTAGAAAATTGGGGTTATGTGAGATTGTTGTTTTAATTGCTGAGACGTAACAGTGTATTACGCTAACAGATGCATTTATCATTTATATTTTTATGTAACGTTACGGATACGTTCTGTATTCATTCACTCTTACATGTAGTTGTACACACATATCTAAATTGGCTTCACTCAATAAATTATCCCATAAGGAACTACACATATTTATTCCTGTAAACTGTATAAGATTTATTGTATCTCGTATCCCTCCATTATATAGAACAAATAGTTTTGCCTATAAACATGTCAATTATGCTAATCACAATATATTTATACACTATACACGAGGTATACAGTTTTTGTTTGCATGCCATCTTTCCCCAACAGGTACAGATTTTCTTAGAATCGGGTATAAAAAGCTAGACAAGAACTATCTCGTAGTTCAATTAACAAGAAAATTGGGTAGATGATGTAAGAGAAAAGTCGAGATAGGCAGGTTTAGCTGGAGACAGAGGGTGAGATGCCTGAATCTCTATGTACCATCTCCCTCATCATCATCAATCAAATACTACAGTATTAAAATGTATACCTATTTTCTTCGATGCAAAACACCCGGAGCACCCAAAGGAGACTCTTTGTCTTGTCATTCAAAAACATTCATTTATTTTATCACATTAACACCTTCATTCATGATGAGATCATTAAATACACACATATTCTGCAAAACAACTAGATTGACTTTGTAAGCCATTTACGACATGTAGTTTAGCATATTATTTTAACTTTGAATGATAAATTTCCCAATTTTACTACAAAGAGAGGAGATAAAGCGGTAATACTTTTATGATTGTATTCTCGCATTTTTATGTAAGGTCGTAGGTATGTATATTATTATAAGCATCAAACGAAAAATAATTACATTTTATCATCATCATTCAAACAAAAACAAACACTTTCATCTTCTTTAATAATTACCTAAAAGATGTTTTTATCGTAATACAAGATGTGTGCTGACTGTATGCTATGTTTTCAAACATTTCATAGGAAAGACACAGTAACCCTATTCCCACAGGTCTTATCACCACATTTAATACTTTCAGATACCAACTCGTACAAAAACTTTCATGGTCACTTGAAGAGGAATGTTTACAAAACTCAAACAAAGCTAACTTCATATAACGTTCTCTCTGAAATACGGTCTACACGCCAAATTCTCTAGTTACGTACCATATTCCTTTGTTTTAGACTAAATTACAGTCGAACTTTGTTATGACGTACAGTCTGGGGCGATATGAAAACAGAATGGTACAAGTGTATTACGACGTAATTCGTCCGTCATAACTGAAATAAGTTAGATTTAAGACAGTTATAACATAGCTTGATTGTATTTGTGTGAATTGTGATGATATAGTATGCATGCAACATACGTTCTTCATATTCCAGTGTACCGCCATCAATTTCTTTAGAGTTGATGTGGTTTTTGTGCAAACATATGCTTCATGACTGAGAAAACATGCCTAACATAATTGTATGATTTAGTTTATACTGTTTGCATACATAATAAAATTCAAATACTTTCATATTGTTTGCAGTTCCCATTAATAGATATTCTAGTGGTTACACGGTGTTGTTGTTAGTATTAAGTTTAAACACATTTGTTTTAAGCTAACCAAAAGATCTCGTACTTCAATGGTATAAAAACTAGCAGTCAGAATAAACTTATGTAGAATTTAACCCATATTATACTTTCACTATTTGAAAACCTTTGTCTTTCAGCACAATCATAATCGAAGTCAAAAGTGACCAGCCGTGACTTTGCAGAACTGTGCATTGAATCGTGCACAAATTCTGACAAAATATACACCTGAATAACTCTCCAGACCATACATATTGCATATTTATAACGCATTTCATCGTTTGTAGTTTTCACCATATTCGACTCAAAGATCAACTTTGTAAATATACTGCAAAATTTGCATTGCGGTTTCGTACACGTAAAGACAAGCGTTCAAAATTCAAAACAAATCTAGGTTTACGTCAACCACAGCTTAAACAACATATGTTAAAACATATCAACCAAAAAATTTTACAAGCAAGAGATAACATTGCATACACTGAATCATACAGTTAAATGTAAAAAAACTTACACTTCTGCTCAATAACATTCAACCTTGTACAACCCAAGAAGATAATTTGTAATGTGCAGCACAATTTATGACCGAGCACATTCGATATTTTGGTGTCACTGTGTCCCGTGAACTCTTGGGATCAAATACAAAATCTTCAAAGAAACTTGATCGAGCAAAATTACGATTTCAAAAATATCCACAATTGTAAAACATGTAGCAGAAATACACTCATATCCAAGTAGAGCCCAGTCTGTAGTTCAGTACGTGCTGCTAAATTTCATGCGAGGCTATGAAATAAATCTTGGTTTGCCACCGACAGCAAAATGCGCTCTTAAATGAAATGCATATGCACGTTAAAACACGTGTATATGACATTTGATATTATGAACTGATACTAGCTAATACCATATTCTTGAAGCACGCCACATTTTTACTTTCTCTTCCAGTGATTTTCGTCCATTTTCTCAGTGACAACATGGATATTCACTTTGAAGACCATTTTAATATTTACATCCTTACACAAAATACAAATTCGTGTTCATACCTGGAGAGTGAAAGTGAGTAAAATAGTGAAGATATGTAGGTTATGTAGTTAGTGTGACATGATCTTCTCTTCTCGTTTGTCGTTTAATTTCCCTTTTGTAATCCCTTTTATCCTTTCAAGCCATCATCTTTCCCCTCTTTCATTGTTTTAGCATTCCGTTAACATGCTATTTAGGAGGCATTATTTTGTTAAAATGTCTCAAAACAGGACACGACAGCGAAGTAGAAAGCTTCACCAGAAAAATATCAAAAGGGTTTAAAAACTGAAGTGTATAAAGTTCATAGACATACATTAGATTTTTTCCTTGCATACTATATGGCATTTTATTCTCTTGTCTGTAGCAGAGATGCCTTGTTAAATTATTCCTTCTCTTTAGCACCAGCATGAACGCCTCCCTAAAAACTCGTCCCATAATAGCCGCCTTTTATAGTTCTTGTTTGTGGGCTTCTCACCATATAAAATTTTATTATCACCTTGTTTTGTTGTTACTATTCTGCCTATGAATTCTAGTTAGTTTCGCAATAGTCCTTTCTCCTCCTCATCGTCACCTTCATACCAACTGGCATGAAGCTGATTCCCGTAGCAGTGGTAATTATTGTTATTAGTATTCGTTTTCACGGAACAATGCCGACCATTATTCACAGTCATTGTTGGAGGTGCTGTTGCAGTTGATAAAGCACCACATTTACCATTGCAACATTTACCCTCACAAACGCCTACACGACCACCAACATTAATATTACCACCTTCACCCACACCGGAAGAGCTTCTCGTGGTACCACTATCTGCCGCAGAGCCCGAACAATAGCTGGCCGTGTCATCAGTGCCGTAATCAGAGACAAAGTCAAAATGGTCCGCTTGCTCCCTGTGAAAGTCCAATGCTTTCCGGTTGGGAAAAATGCTGTCACAATGTGAACACCTGCAATTTGTAATCAAATAAAGAAAAAAAGGCTATTCAGTAAATACTTGTGTACGAATGACACAGTTGTTAAACGACGGTGGTGGGTTGGGTGTAAAGAGAACAAAACGATGGAAATAGTAAAGAGATCCAAGGGATTAATTAATTGAAAGCATCTACCATCTCTCGCGGTAAATCACACACACACTTTCCGAGAACATGAACTAAATGCCTTTTGACATAAATTTACAGAAAGATTTTCGTGCCTTGTTTATGTAAGTACATCTCCAAAAAAAGCACCAGACCAGAAATGAAATGGCATATATAAGTACATTACATTCATACATGTATAATGACGGTAACAAACAGTAGAAAAGTGCAAGTGTAAAAATAAGGTGGAATAAGATTAATGAGAAAAAAAGCACAAGTAAACACATACGAGAAAGGATCTATAAAGCAAAAAAAAAGCATTCAAGGCACAAAAAAAGTCTTTTCATGTCAAGAAGCTACCTCCCTTTAAAGCTTTACAAAAGCTTTATCCTTCTCCTGTGCTACTAATTCCCTTGCAAAGAAAACTTACACTTTCTTTCAGTAAGAGAAGTGGAGAGACACTTCGACCGAGAAAAAAATATATAAAGAACTACGTATTTTTTGTATGGACATGCCATCATCATACAAGCTTGTGCACTAGGCCAAGTAAGGAAGGAAAACTATTCAAAAAGGGATAAGGAAAAAGTTGTTTTTATAAAGCTGCTAAATGATAAATTGCAAAATGAACGCTTTTTTATATATAACACAGTGAGCGAATCAGCCTTCCTCTGAAAAAAAGAAAAGAAAGAAGTGCAGGAAAAATCGCATGTTTTCTGCTTTATTAGACAACACATTTCTCACGTTTTTATTTGAAGGCAACCTTGTTGTCTCGATCTAAACCCCTAGTTTGTAAAAAAAAGTAAAGAAACGAAAGAGGATAGCAAAATATTTGATAGTAGTTAAGCCTTCCATTGCAGACTTCCTTATTCATTTTTACTGGCTTTACTGGTATTCTTCGGATGTCATATTGACGGTAAATATAAAAAAGAAGAAAAATTCTTAGACGTATAGACAGATACCGAAACCAACCAATCGACCGACATACACTACTGTAAACTTCACTTTAGTGTGCAATATTCTGGATATTTATTTGGTCATATAGCTGTCATGCCACATGCACAGAATGCATAAATACATGAAGTGAATAAAACTTTCTCCATTGAACACTTTTTAGAAATAAATTTGTAAATACCTTGTGTGGTGCGGGGTACAAAGAACATTTTATTATTTACGGCATATATTAAAGCGTACTAGTACTTTATAAGCGAATTTTATAGTCTTCTATAGATAATCCTTAATCATATGTCATTTCATGTGCCTGTCTACTCATGCATGATTATTAAAGCAGCATGATATTTGCCAGTTAGATAAAGACGAATCAACAATTATTCCTTCATTTCACTATTCAACTTGACTGGTTCCCATCATGTACTTTTTTCTGTTAACCTCTCCTTCTGACATACTAATATGGGGCATGGAGCAATTTCAGTCACTGGAAGACATTTTTCCGACATTTGTTATTACCTGTTTTTCCATCAGCTCGTGATCCTACTTTTTAATAATGTATCACTAACTAAATGTATTTTCCTTAATGCTATACCATATTATTATAAAACTTCAGCTAAATATTTCACCTGACTATTTTGCTGTTTCTGTTTCCCTTTTTTCCTCATTCATTTAAGATTAATGTGGGCTAATTCCTGTCATGCTTTTCTGTTCCATTTCAAAGCGAGCAGTAGAGAAAGTAGAGTTAGAGCACACAAGCCCGCTAGTTGGGTAAAGTGAAATGTATTCCGACAGTAGGTGAACTTGGTAGAAAATGTGTGGCGATAAAAGGGGCATATATGCGGCGTAGTATTCATTATTTTATTAGTATTTTTAAAAAAAACTTGCTAAATTGGGATGTTCTCAGTAATGAAACATACTATCTAATATCATCGTCTGTCGTTCAGTTCTAGATAAGGTTTCAACCTTGGAATTCAGATACTGTGCGAATGTGGACTTAATAGTAAATAAATAATAATAGCGCATCCTATCGACTAAGCAATTGATCTACTGGAAATGGGTTCTATAAAAAACAACTGCTCACTTAAAGAGTTCCAGTTTAGACGTTTGGGACAAGTTAATAAGTTACATGAATGGAAAATATATAGCATCCTTTAAAAGGCAAATGCTATCATAATAAAACCATGAACAAATTTTTGTTAAATAATTTATAAATTGCAAATTTTTCCAGCAGTTCTAGAAAAAGTTTCTGGGAAAAAAGTGCAGCACTGTAATTGTTAGTCTTATATTTAAAATAAATGAATAAAGTGAAAACAGACACGCAATGCAAACAACGAAAACCAGCGGTCCACATAAATTGTTTCAAGTTTAAATGTAAATCAACAAAAATAAGATCTACAAGGAATGTAACTACTATTTATTAGGGTTCGCCGCATTTTTCTTCCACTCATTAAGCCTGTACAAATGTTTTCTTATGATAGTGTATATTTGCTGGAGGAACACAGTTACACGTTGTCTTTCCCACAGAACACCTACGATTTCCTGCTTTCACCTTGTCTGTTTACTTATGCTCACAGCAATCTTCTATTTACAATTCTTGTAGTGCAAACTACATCTTAAGAATAATCTAATGTCTGTCGTTCCAACAGCTATCTACATCACATCAGTACACATTGTTTTCCCTAAAAATTTAAGAAAATTACAGTTTTGTTTCCACATAATAACGTACTGCCTTTCGGCCTTCTTTGGCGTGACTCTAGTATATCATTGGTTGTTTTGCTACTTGATGCTAGTGTGTACATTACACATTTCAGTTTGAAATATTTCCAGCTTTTTACCTTATACACTTGTGTGGTAGGGAAAATAAAAAGGTAGGTCATGCGTCTTTACATTGCCCGCTCTTATAACTTTGTAAACATATATATTATGTGCACACAAGAAACAAGTGTCTATTTTTTAGGTTGAGTTGAGAGAAAAGGGAAATCTTTTCTTATGTCGCATCAGAGAAAAAGAAAAATAAGGTAAAAACGAATCTTCAGAGGATTCTACAATATTCTGCTGTGCTTTACTTTCATTTCTTTACTTTTATTTTTCTTTGCTCCAAAATCCATTATTTTCTCATTCACCCTTGTTGCCAGCAAACAAGCAACGTTGTATTATAAAATGATAAGAATACATATCACATAAAAATGATAAAAACGGCATTTTATATACAAGCAGATCGTCTAGAGTATTATAGTCTTACGGAAATATACTTTAACTGCTTAATTCTGGTAGGATGCGTTTGATCACGCAACTATTTCTTGAAAAGTGAAAGACGATAGAAATTTTCACCTCGACTACATGCACCAGAGAAAACGAAGTTATCTCCTTTCATTTCACGAGTAAATCTTCAAAATCAAGTTCATACACATAGTACAGCTTTTCCCTTGGAAAATATTTTGTACTTTTATTGCGTACCACGAAGCTACCACTATCATCATAGCATTATCATACTTTTTGTCGGGTTTATGGATATCATTCCTAAAACGCAAAGCAACGAGAAAATAAAATGCATTTATGAGTCATGTCATGATGATGACATTGTCGCTGTCTATTGAAAAGCTTACTTCGCAGTTCTGCTTATTTCTAATTCATTTTCAGAAAGCCAAAAATATCACTCACATGAATACATAGAAAAAGAAGGAAAAGGATCTACGTCTTTCATTTTGAATGAAAACATAAAAACGTCCAGAGGCACATGCAGTATTATGTATACTTATTATTATACAAGATAAAGATGCTTCTATTATTGGAAATATGTAAAAAAAAAAGTTGAGCGATATCATGTCAGCTTGACAGATATACTAAGTGTATAACAAAGCAAGCGTTCGTCTGTTTAATATTTTTCGATAACAATGTTATCAATGAGTGAACACAATACAAATACCATAACAGGCCATTCCAAATATTCTACTTTTATGCACACAAAAGAACTACTGCTTTATTAAACAATATTTCCAAACAATAAAAAGTAAACTGAAAGGATCGTTATACACGATTCTATTGAATAGGATCATCTTGTAAGTAGAGTAAACATTTTTGTGACATATTTTATATATAATATTATTTATCATGAGGAATGGTATTATATATTTTTTGCGCACCCATAATGCTTCTTCTTCTCTTGATGATCAGAAAGCTTCTTGATTGTTGGGAATGCACGATCACACACTTCACACGTGAGTACTTCTTCACCATCGTCATCGTCATCTGTAAAAAAAAATATAAGATAAAGTTCCGACGATGTTTTGTGTATATTTGTACAGAATATGTATACGAATGAAGGGAAAAGCGGGATGAAGCATGACACGATCAAATAAACAGATTATTATAATGAACAGTGGAAGACTTCTTGTGTAAAAGTGTGAAGAAACGTGCTTACTTGACTTCTTTAGCTTAAAAAAGCAAATTGATTGGCATAACAGAATCATGGGTGTTCGCTTCGAAAAACGTGCACATGAAATATATGCATGGCTTTCTCCCTTTCACATTATTACCTTTAAGTCTACGAGAACTAATCATAGTGCAGGCAGGCAGAAAATATAGCAATTTAGATTTGTTAAAAAGTAGTTTCATGTAAAAATTTAATCTTTCGACAGTACATCAATTTTAAAAGTAGGTAATCTTGGAGAAATGGCTTCGATTATGTTTCCTTCAAAGTTAATGTCGAATCAAACAAGTAAAAACAACAATAACAAGTACAAAGATTGTTAAGAATAATACAAAACTGAGTAGAATATCGAATAAAAATAGCCTCGACTCATCCCAAATATCAACATAGTACACATAACTTTGTACTGATGGAATAAATATAATTGTTTTGATTTCTTGTTTTCTGCGTAAAAATGTCATTTTTATAACCACACAATAAAATTTAAGTTGTTTCTATATATCTGGAATCTGGAAGATATGGAAGCGTTATATCAAAGCAACTAGAATGATATATTTGTTAAGATGTCAGTTAGTGCCATGAAACTTTCTAGTAACTATCTAGTGCGATGCAAGTGAAAGATGTCTCTTTACAACAAGCAGAAAGCTGAAAGTGAAAGAGCCATAAAATCCGGGAGAGTCCGGGTATAATGACGAGCAATAACTGGTAACAAATTCTGCATTAAATCTGTCAGTGGCGAAAATTAGTTCTAATAAGAAGAATATACGCTATCAACAGCTGCATCATCTATTTGTCTTTCCACCCCTGCCCTATAGATAATACATATATCATGATGCCTGCACTGTATAATGTTGATTTTTTTCATTCAATCAATACGACTCGAGAAACTTGAAATTGAAGGCAAAGGAGGGAAACCAAAAAAGAGAAAGCATAAAAAAAGGAGCAACTCAAACAAGCAAGCATGCCAAATACTTTTCATCATCATTTCTATTATCATCATGATTACCATGCAGAAATCATCATCATCAAGTGCAATGTAAAGAAGCACTAGTTTCTAGCATATGGAAAAGTCCCCTCCACACAGTTTAGAACTTTCATGAAGAAACATAAAGACTTTCCATACCATTTTATTAACGAAAGGGCCAGTCTTCTGGATCGTTGGTGTGTAATAAATGCAATGAATGTAATTAAGCCATAACAAACAAGCAATGCGTTTGCCTTTTGAAAACCACTTCAGTTCAGTATGTTTAATCGTACGTTAGACGTTTCCAGTGAAGCGAATATATTTAACGTGCTTATTTTTATACATCGTAAATCGTAGCAGTTTTTATGGCGTACTTTTTATTACGATGTAAAACTCTCTACTCGGCAATTACTTATTAGACTAAAAAAATTCTACACAGCATCAACTTAACAAGCTGAGATTGATCCCTGTAATTTATACGTTTATTTTCATTATTTCATACAATCTTAAAGCTTCTGCTCATCTTTTCTCCTTTCCTGCTTCTCTCTTGGATTTTCTTATTTTTAGCATCATCAAAATCTAATACTCGTTCTTACACTACACAAAATACAAAAGATATCAAGTGAACCGTAAGAAAAAAAGAAGAAAGTATAAAGAAAAGGGTTTTCGTTGGTCTGCCTTGGCTTTTCCTTGTGTATAATTTAAGCTGAATGAATGATGTAGTTGAGAAAATGTGATTATGACAATATCTCTCTGAAGGAAAAATTATCTAATATGCGAGAGGGTGGTGGTGTAAGAATGATGAAAGAAGAAAAGCAATTCTTTAGGAGTTTAGTCATCAACATCAGCTTACTGTGTGGTGGTAGTGAGTATCACAAAAATAACAAGTACAGCAGTGAAATAGATATGTGTGTGAAGAAGAAAAGGGGGTGTTATGTTGTTAGGCACAAGAGAGCTTAGATTGGGATTAAATTACGTTCCTCCACCAACCATCGCCAAGTAGAAAAAAAACAATGCAAGTAAACCGAAGGGAGAAGAAAACTAAGAAATGTTTTTTATGAAGCAAGTAGGCGAGTCAGTGTGTTATCAAGAGAAAGCATGGTTATAATGATGATATGTAACGTGGTGGTGGTTGAAGTATATTGTAGTCCTAAATTGTAGTGTAGTGCAAATTCTAACGACTACGTATTTATTACAAGTGAACAAACGAGAATGCGTTTCAATCGTTATTTTTGTGGTTATATACCTTATTATGATGAGAAAGAGAAAACGAGGACTAACAGAAATGAAATCATAAATTTTTTGTTTGGTTTTTTGACGTGGTCAATTATTTACCAGAAAAAAATGAATGGAATAAAACGCAGGTGTGTAGATATTTCGTGGATTGAGAATTTTGTAGGTGTTTCATCCATTCATTCTTTTTCATTCAATCGTGTACTCATATACAATTTCTTTCACAAAGGAAAACAGCAACTGCCCCTCAATCTTTTTACCCACCGATGGATTTATCTAGAGCTCAAAGTGTAAGCTCCTTTATTTTATTTGCTGTGTACAGGCTGCTGATTTACTCTTTGTTTTTGTTCTTGTTCATCTTTGATACTCTTCCAGGGTGAGAAAACAACAGGAAGTCTAAGATGTGCTTGTGTTACTAAATTTTGTTGGTGGAAAAAGTAGAAGCTGTTTTGGACGTCCAATGTACAAGTTTTATTTAGGATAGAATTTTCGACATAATTATTTCAAAGTTTTACTTTCATGCAACTGCAAATATATACCTACAAACGTACTTGGCAGCTGGATGCTGCTTATGAGTGCTGACGTACAGGGTACAGCAACGTATGCTCGAACATAGAAATTTCAACCGTTTACATCAGCATACCAGGCCATAATGAGCTGAGAACCAAAGGAAAACTAATCATGATTATCTTCAATCTTGATGTTGGTTAACTCACCTTGAGAAACTTGTGTAATGAACTAGCCTGCCATTTATATAAACCCTTTCTGAAACTTACTCTACTAACTGACGTTAACAAAAAAGCATACAAAAGAAAAAATCAAAGTAATGATTTTTGATTCACTTGCCAGCTGATGCTTTCACATTATTTCTCCAATTAAATTATCGTACATGCTCGTACGTTTAATGCATTTATATTTTCAAACAACAATTTTTTTGCTGTCTGATTGCCTTCTGACACGATAAACATATCCGATGTAAAAGTGAATGCATTAAGTGAAACGTGGAGTTGAAGTAATGAGTTTTGTAAGGTAACCGAAAAACTGGTTCCCTTCACTTTCACACAGCTCCAAACTATAAATTAGGGCGATCAGCCACGTGATCATCTTGTCATTAACATTTTTAAGTAGCCTAATAAACGTCAGCACACCAAGCAGTACTATTTCATGCCTGTATGCACACCACATGCGGTTCATTCCCATGCATAAACATTATGTTTCTTTTTTTGGGCTAAATGGGCGAAAATAAATTTCTTATTACTTTTTTCTTGGCAGCTTTACATCAGGATTTTTTTTACTTACCCAGAAACTATATAATATATGTATGCGGCTCAAGAGAATAAAGAATTTTGTTACTTTTTCTCGTGGAAAAATTCTAATTTTCATCCGCCGGGGTAATAGATTCCACTTTACACACATTTTGAAATGACAAGCATGAAAAGGGTGGATTTTAAACGGTAGAAAAAGCACAACAAAACAAGACAAAAACACACACAACACATCCCAACATCACCGCTTCAACTTCATTCCATCATGAACAACACCTTCCATTTTTACTTGTTCCGTGAGAGAAGCACGCGGAACATTTTAACGCTTTCAACAAACTAACGTAACAACCATTTCAAGTTTATGTTATGTTTATTGTACACCCTAATGTATAAATACAAGCCTTTTCCACTCTTGACTTTAATATAATAATACTACTTTCTCCATATACTTCTTTGTAGTTGAAATACTTGTCACGTCCAAGAATCCACTCATGCTTGGTGTTGTCGAGAAGTACCAACGTACGAAAAACCAGACCACTTTACTTTTGAATTGATGTGCTCCATATATTCATAGCTCTCTTTAGTATATTATATATGTACATGCAATACCTACAAATGTACGCCATATCATTTTATTCGTGGATGAAAAAGAACCATTTCTTTTTCTCTTTTATTCTTGATTCTATTCAAAAGTGAAAAGTATGCATGTTTGTTTGTGTGTTCCGAGAAAATAATCCGTATGCATGCATGTCATTTTCCATTTCGAATGATCATTCACTATATCCTCAGTATAAGCAAGGTGCACTAGCATGAGTCTCTCAATTTCGCCATTTTGCCTTGTTGTTTAGTTGGAAAACTGAAGAGACACTTTATTTGACTTTTATATCATTAATTTCATCGTAGTAGTAATAGAAGCATATTGAGAGCTTACCAAGAGAAAGTGAAGAGTGCACTTTCTTTCTTAAAATCACCCAGTGCTCCAAAGTGAAAGCGATATAATGTATATGAAACATATATGTATTCCTACTTTAAATTGTCTACTAGTTGTGTATAGATATGTTTCTTTTCATTTATACTATTGTGTGCAGATTATTATTCTAATGGGGAATCAAGGGTAGGTTAGTATTGAAATAAAAAAGTAAACAATGAAACATTTTACACGACAAAAAATGTATTTTACTAAGGGAGTTTACATCAAATAGAATTTCTTTACCATTCTTATTTTAATGATGATTACGGTAATAATCGAGTTGATAGTTAGGTCTGTCTATTGTGTAATAACAAGACTTATTTGAAAGGTAGACATTTTTTATACTTATCCTAATCTATGATATATTACCCATTTGGTTTTCTTTCATTCAAAATTTTCATTTGTTGATTTTCGAGAAAAAGCCTCCCTTTTTTAAATGTGCTTTACATTTTATATGAATGATGACGTAATTTCGTAGGAATGAAATAAAATAAAAGAACCTTTGATGCAACGCGTTTTTATTCTAAAATGTGTTCGTTTACTGGTTAGGTTACTTTTTCGGTTTAAAATTCGTGGAATTTTTTCTGCTTGTTAGTTTGTCGTTAGTTGGCTTTCAAAAACAAAAGAAGCTGCAAAAATCATTCTATTTAAAGTTATTTTAGGTACCTAAATCCGAGTCCTCATCCTCGTCTGTAGTGGTGAAGTCATCATCAAAGTCTTCCGCATCACTGTCTCCGTCTTCGTAGTCACTGTCTGAATTAATGAAATTATCAAAATCCTTGTTAAAGCTGAGATCCTCGCCCCCTTCTCCTCCTCCTCCGACTTTATTCTCAGCATCATCTTTCCCGTTTCCATTCAGATAATCTTGATATGATTTTGATGAGTTGAAACTGGATGCTGATGAGCTACCGGCTGAGCTCCCATTTCCCCTACCGATCTCCGGATCTGCTGAAGGATAGTAGGGTCTGTGCCACTGGGGTCTGAGCCGGTTATAACGAATTCGCTTATCAGGTTTGTGATCTGCACACAGGAAAAAAGTTGAATTAGCATGAAATGTGATAAGACCGAGAGATTCTAAATATCTCTTACTGCTTTTACACATAGGTAAATGTTTAAAATGGAGTTTGAAATCCCTACGGTGTGACAAGGCATAAAACGCTACATTTTTTAACTTTTATTAATTCTTCGCCTGCCAGTTAGCATTTATATTTTATGCAAAAAAAACTGCATTTTTATGAGTAAAAGTTAAGCATTTCATTCATCGTCATGTTCATGCGTGCAAACATGGAAAGCATTTTTCATGATTTTTCGAGTCTTGTGTGAAGGTAAAGTGATGTTGATGATACACTACAACAATCTAGAAACGAATAAGGAAGTACTCAGTGAAACGTATGTACATGAATATTAAAAAATTCTGATGTGGTAGAGGTAGCGCAAGACATTATTAATAATTTTCACTTTACATGCATAATACGAGGCACGCATCATGTTAATGCAAATTTCCATCGGATTGCCTTTCTCCCGGGCATCATTTTATTTTTTAGTATTCTAAAAGATCTAGCAATTTAGCGTATACATGTTAGTTACGTACGATGCTTCCTTTCGTTTCCGCTGCTTTTCCGTGATGTCAGAGAGTACAACTCGACTATGTATAAATGTTTGGATGTAAAATATTTTACAAACATGTCTGCCTGTGCCTGTGGGCAATGCTTTTTTGTCCTTCAAACTTTTTATCAAAACTAGTGGTTTTGTTGAGAGTACAAAAATACTTACATAATATATGCTTGTAAAGCTATTTGTGATTTTAAAATAAAATGGCGATTTTCCCGTGTCTCAGAAACACATCCCATCCGTGATCTAAAATGGCTTTCTTTTGAATCATTATCCTTTTCAGTTTAGACTAATCCTCCCTGACCTTTTTCAGCTTCAACATCTACATTCGGCTGACGTTCTTTTTTCATAACGGGGAAAAAACTAAAGTGTATATCCCTTCTTCCAGACAGGTGGCTTTAGTGAATTTCAGCAAAGTAATCTTTCTCTTTCAGATAATGACTACGTGATCCACCAACCTGCACCCCTAACCATTCACATTTATTTTTGGATGAAATCTTGTGTAGCACTTTTACCGACTTTGTTTGATTTATTCTTCTCATGTCAGAAAGAATACGTCAGATCATCACAACATTGCCATAATCATCTTTTTGCCATTTTTAATACTATACTGCCAACAAACACATTAGATTTTTTTAACATGAAAGAATTCTTAAATGGGTAGCATGCATATTTATGCGTGCTTCCCGTTATTGCATTAACTTTTAGATAAAGTTGAGTGATGTTTCTTTCTGACATTTACTAAATATGTACAAGTGCACATGCTTCGTAATATTTATGCTAAACATTTCAAAAAATAATAAATGGGTCTTACCTGGAACTCTCACACCATTATCACGTTTGAAGGAGAAATTCGTGGAGAAACTTTTAAGAAGTACCCACAACGATTTGACGGCCACCATTTTCTGTCAACTAATGCAATATTTAACACTTTCCTTGAGTAATTTTTCCTCTTGTCACGTTACTGACAAAGACTTTGAGAAGACCCCCAGCTCAACGAGTTGACGAAGACTCAAAGCAACTAGAACGACTGGAAGCCTTATTCCTTTTTATTTCTCTTGACTTCAGCAGCAGGAAACTTACACTGGCTTTCTTTCTCCGTTCCTCGCGTTATATCGTCAAACTAGTCGACATCCTGCAGGGGACTTGCAAATCCAGAACTTTTATTTTTTTGAAAGTTCCTTCTTACGGTTTGTTGTAAATATGTATATATATTCTTGTGCTATTATGTCTATAGTATATATAACACCTTTTCTTGTTTGCAATAAGATTACTCGAAATTGAAGAAGAAAAAATATACTGATGTTTTGATAATGAATATTGTTGAACTGCTTTTAATCGGGTAGTTTTTATAGTTATTCTTTAGTCCTTAAGAATGTGTGTAGAAAATTTGTGGGTTGGTATTACATGTGGGTTTTTTGGTTAGGTAAGATGTTCTCGCTCATACGGAAATTACAGTAAACTTTTTTTGCTTGTTGTTGGGAAAGTCAAAAGTAGTTTTGAAAACTAAAAAGAGTTTCTACTAATGCAAGTACTCAGCAGTAACTCTTTTAACTCTCTTCTTCCTTTTCTCTTTTGCAATTATTACAAGTTGACGAGAACCGATGAGTTGTATAGTTAAACTTTTTTTATGGAGTAATACTCACAGATGTGGTGTAGGAGTCCATCGGGAAATGTGAAAAAACACTAGAGCACGTCACTTGATTACTTACTTTTTTATGGTGTAGATCTCTCCATTATTCAAGTCCCTTTGGCTTGCCTGTCTATCTTTTTGTTACTCTCTAGTGTGAACTTCACAAGGGAGGAAGTGAATAATTTGAGTTGAAAATGGGCTTAAAAAATTTCCTGTTTCGTATACTGACAATGATGAAAATGAAGGTAACGTTAGTGCGTTGATGGTGATAATGCCAAAACAGAAAATGATGACGACAATGACTTCAAGTTTGAATGATGAAACGGCAACACAGGAACGGCAGTTTGTAAGTTTGAAGTGTCTGAAACTTTTTAAAAGTAAAAATTGATACATCATAGCTGGAATTAAGTAAAACATGAAGAAAGGGGAAATTGACCGAGTTTACGATTTAAGACATGTAAAACAAACTTTTTGAAAACTCAAAACTTAAAATGCCAAAAATTCAAGGTGTAGAGTTAATTACTTTTTTGATAGATGGATGAACTTAAGATAATAATATTCCTAAAAGATTTTGGTTCTTTACAGATAGTAATTAGGCACAAGGCAAATAACTAGTGGAACACTGATCTTGAACACGTTTAGACACGAAAACCTGCTTTTAAAACTGCGATTCGAATCCGCAAAAGTATAAATCAAAGAACCCTGGAGTATTTAACTGATTACTTTAAACATAAAACTCAAACTCGTTTTTCCTTGGCTATCCTCAGAAAAAAGTAATTTAGTACAACGTATCTGCATTATCCATTATCTCAAGTAGCCCCGAAGCTACATCTACAATACTTTGGTAACCTTATGGCTAAAGTAATATGAATCCATCATCATTTCTGTTAAACTACGCAAAGAATACGAAAATGAACTATCAGTAATTGGACTTACACAGATGTGCACTTTTATTTAGCATAAAAAGCTCTTTTTACAACATATAGAGTAGATCAAAGCAAATTTCCATTCTGATGACGAGATGTGCCCCATCAATCATCTAGTACACTCAAGGGAGTAAATTTATAAGAAGAAAAAATGTTCAATAACAATAAGGGTTCAAAGAATTATGAAACATCAAACGCAAACGTACAGGTAAAATTTTATTTACTTTTACTCCCTCATTTTGTTGCATACTACGCAAAAGGTCACTTTAAAATTCTGTTTGAACTGAAAAAAATTCGCCTGTGTAAAGAAAACTATATACTGTGCTCAGGAAATCAGGAAAACCAACATGTGAATACCAATGATTACATTTTGATTGAACAAAGACTGAATGAGTGCTTATTGACACAGGTCAATTGATTTTTCGGGGTATAAATTGATAAAAACCTAATGCATAATCACAAATTGAAAAACAAATAATGCATCTGTTTTGTGCCAAAACTTTGTTTCAAAACATTCTTCAAAATCCTTTCTTCTTCACCTTCTTGCACCTGCCTTCTAAAAATACTAATTAAACGATAAAATGTACAGTTTATTTATTTTTAATGTTTTACCTTTTCGGTTTCCCGTATGGTAAGGTTACCAAGAAATGCTCCAATCTGCTCGACACTTCATCCACACATGTAAATATGGACCAATAAAACAAAGTGGTAGCTTTCTTTACGTGTAACTTATGTGTAGTATGTATATGCAGAACAAAGTTATTATAAAATGTTCTCGAGCAAACATTAAAATTAAGTTTAAATCCACTTTTATGAGAAATGAAACGTCAAAGCACAAATGACTTTTGACGTGCACAGTTTCATGCAAATCGACATTCTAAGAATAAGCCTTTCTGAAATTCTCACATTTTAAGGTGATGGAAAATGAAAATGTAACACGATGTGTCTAATGCCTACTGTCAACTTTATTAAGAAGTGCTTTAGTACTTCTTATTGAAAAGGCATTTCATGTCTGTCTGTCTGTCTGTCTGTATGTATGTCTGTCCACGCTCTAATTAAAAAACGCCTTGACCTACGGACTTCAAATTTAGTACACAAGTACCTTAGGGTACAAGTAAGAAGCCTATTGATTTTCAGCCAAATCGGTCAGACGGTACCGGAGTAACGGCCAATAAACGGTTACATGCTAATCAAATGGGCAAAAATATTATTGCAGAAATCGATAGAATAGATCATTGGGATCAAACTTTGTCAAATAACCATTGCCTAAAACTCAATAGTTTTTTAGTTTTTTTACTTCTAAACTTTAAAAATAGTTTTAAAAAATACTTCAAGCACTTCTTTATC